>WSLN01000002.1:0-54633 GCA_019677355.1 Ceratobasidium sp. 370
TAGATAGCCTTTATCTTGCTCGTAGAGGGAAAGGATTTCTCCAGCTGCATTTGATTATGAAATCGAATTCGAATCGTGCACTGTACGTCACGAACGGGCTGGGCTATGAGACCGTCTAGCTCCGAGACCATTACTCACGTTGGGCCATTTCCTTAACCGTGCCTTTTGTTGTTGGTCACGCATTTGCTGCGTCATAAGAGGCGCATTCTGTAACCTCTCCGCGCGCTTACTTTGATCTTGGTATGCCGCGGCAATCTCAGCAGCGGTGGGCTCCAAGTCGGCGGACAGGGGCGGAGCTAGACTCTTGTCAGTTCAAGATCAGCGTGGAGGGTAAGCTCGTGCACCTAAGGCGGACGCGGCAACCGGAGGGTTCCACAACCTAAAAGGCAGACCTGGCGTTGTGCCACTAGTTTCGTTGGGTGCTTGAGACGGCTCCAGTTGCTCTTGTGGTGGCAGAGCATCAATAGACTCGGACTTCGCGTTCTCGGCCATCACAAATCTACAGAGTTCAAGGTTGGCTGTGGGCGAATGTGGCTCGAGCGGACACCTGGCCGCGTGTCCGCCAATCACGTGAGGATCGAGTCCGTCCACGGTTCCCGATCAGGTTCTGAAATGCCACGATAACCCGACCCGAAATCGACGATACAGACTTGGTTCTTGGCCGCACACTATGCCCCAGCTCTACTTGACTACAAGTACGCGCTCTTCTCCATCCCCTCCTCCCTGTTCTCCTGGTCCGACAATTACCGAAACTGCCTCATCTCAAGCTGCCTGCTCCCAAGTGCGCAGGCGTGGTGGGCGCACCGGAGCTCAACCAGGACTGACACCCATCCGGCCCACTCTCGACTATAGTACTACAAACAGCTACCTTGGAGGCGAAAGCACTGTGGACAATGACACTACGGATGGAGATACTTATGTCGTCCCACACTACGGCCGTCCTCGTGCTTCCAATACCGGTGCTAATCAGCTCGCCCACCGTTCCCGCGCTGAAAGCCCAGATAGCCGGAGTCGAGCTCTCACAGAACGTCGCTCTGCCCCGTCACACCGCCGGGAGAGCCCGCATCCCCCTACTGCCAGTACACGTAGTACCGGACCTGTCGCTCTGTCCCCCAGGTATTCTCATCTCTTGCCAGACAAAATCACGCTCGGACCGCTAAGCATTGATGCGAGGCAAGCTGCGGAGTCTGTCCTTTTAAACGCCGCGCTTGTTCTGGCAGCATGGAGGCTATCCACGGTTGGGGAACAGAACGTGACTTATGGTTTGTCCTCATGCATCTCCTTCAAGTACGTTTCCTTACAGAGTTTAGTTCTACTGTGTATCGTGGTCTGCACCCTTGTCTACGAATACGGCTGGTCGGTCGTCAATTTTTTTAGACCCCAAGCGAGTGCCACCCCAACTGCGTCATCGGAAAGAGGACCTCGTCGCCCTCGTATCGTTATTACCCCCCAACGTGGATATATCTGGATGACTGACGAAAGGAATTACAGGTGGGTAAATGGCCGTGTTGGTTGTGCAGCACTGAAAGCAGCTTTTTACAGGGAATGCTCCGACAATGGTGAATCGACGGCAACTCTGCTTGGCCCCTTGATTGCAGCATCTGGTCTTTATATATCTATATCTCCCACATCGTCCTTCCCATTTCACTCGAATTGGCACATGGAAGTCGCTCTCCCTTTACTTGGCCGCAGCGACCCGAACCAAAATCAAGCGACAGTCGCCTCTCGGCGTGCACTAGTCCAATGCATGTCTCTCAATACATTACTCTTATTCGCACACATGTACGCAGCAAGCAACCTGCGTAGTTGGCCGAGACCTGACAATACTCCACAAGAGGGCCGGCGCGTCATCCTATTCATCTTGTTTTCGGGATGCTTGAGCCTGGCCAGCCTGGGGTTTTATGAAGCTTCCAGCGCCGCAGGATGGACTTTCCTGAACGGTACGTACTCCTGTGAACCGTTGCTGCATTGCTCATTAGCCCCACAGAGATATCCAGTCTGGATTTAATTTGTTCGACCCTATTTTTTCAGACGTCGCTATATGTCATGGTCCGGATGGCGCGTCGAGCGTTTACGTTAGGCGAAGTTGTGCTAGTCGCTCATGGAGCTACGGCACTGTTTCTTGAGACCATCAACATCTCCATCATCAAGGTATGCACTGGCGCGATGCTTTGCATTAGTGGTCCTTAACCCATAGCTTTCCCCAGCAATGGCCCGCCAGTGGGAACTATATCAGGACGTTTCGCGAACCATCCCCACTGCTGGTCTTTCAACTGGCTCTCCTGCCTGGCACTCTCTTGATTGGATTTCTGCTTTCTCCTTTGCTAGCTCTGTCTCGCCATATTGCGAGGCGCCCTCGCCTGAGACTTCGCGCTCCCCACCAAACAGAACAATTAATCTATCGGCGCATGTTAGCCATTGGCTTGGCAGCCGGAACCGTGCTCCTCGTAGGCGGTCTATTGGGTGGTTGGGTGCGTTGGCTACTGGGTGGACGTGATCCTTGGATATGGGTCCTTCGCAGCCTCACCAAGGGCCGCCGGCCCTGGAGTAGATTTGCTCTGGTTGCTTGGTGGGGCCTGCTCGGTAGTCTCAGCGTCGCTGGATGGAATCGACAACTTGCGAGGTCGCGTCGACATGCCTTGATCCACACTCTCGCACCTGCCCAAACGCCGACTCAATCCCAATTTAAACAAAAGCCGACAGTGCCGCCCCCTCTCTCAGAAGTCAGTGCCGTCGGTACCTATCCACCACTTGTGCCCCGACTTGGGACTCAAGTTCCAAAACCTGAGCCTCCCGCCAGCAAAACCTCGACGCTCGTTGGACCAACGCGGGATATCCAGGCGGTGGCAACTGATCTCTTGGATGCAGCGGACAAGCACGTTCCCACGCTAAGCCGGAACGGAAGACGCAAGTTCTTCCACGCTCTTGCCGTGCTCATGTTCGTACCTGGAATCTCCTGGGACGTGAGTTGCAGGTTGGCGAAACATTGTTCACCTAGCTAACATTATACCTCAGCCAGCGTTTTCACATCTTTCTTTCAGTTTAGCATTTTCGTTGTTCACATTCGCTGAATATATCCGATATTTCGCAATTTATCCGTTTGGCGCAGCCGTCCACGTGTTCCTTGCCGAGTTTCTGGACGAGAAAGATGGCGGTACGGCAATCCTCAGTCATTTCTACCTTCTAACCGGGTGTGCAGTGCCGTTGTGGTTAGAAAGGTGCGCATGTACCCCATTTTTGGTGATCCGGGGTGATTAACCTGTGTATTAGTTCCTCTCGTGTCCTTTGCCTGGCTGGCGTGATTGTGCTCGGAGTAGGAGACGCTTTAGTACGTCACGCACTCCCGGTATCCCACAAAGCTAACTAACACCGGTTCAGGCATCGGTTGTGGGCAGAAAAATGGGATTTTCACGGTGGTTCCCCAGTTTCAGCAAAACAATCGAAGGCACGGCAGCGTTTGCTGCGTCGGTTTTTATCTGCAACTGGGTTATCGCCGCGCGGGAATTTCCAAGCATACACGTGAGTGATCTCGACAAGTGAGCGGTCAGGCGCTGACGGACGTGATAGCTTGGCCACATGGCGTGTGCAGTGATGATGACCGCGCTGCTAGAAGCCGTGACGAAGCAAAATGACAACCTGACGATTCCACTGTACATGTGGTGTATGCTGGTGCTGCTGCCGGTTGAAGCCCGCTCGTCCTAGATGTAACTTAAATAGATTTCCCTTGTTTTATGGCGACCCGTCGGCAATTGTGGTGTGATGAGTCAGCAGCAGGACCCCAAAAGATGTTTGCTGTTAAGTGACAGTTGGTCACACGTCACACTTATCCGTGCTGAGCGTCGTCCGCTCGCTTGTCGCCGCCGCCAGCGTCCAACTCCACCCGATTTTGCACCGACGTCGCCTGAGCCCCTCCCGCCATAGTTTCTGCCGGTTTCACCAATTCCGCCGATGTCGACCCGGGTACAATTGCCTCCACCAGCCATGGCGTCCTATCGTTCGTCGTACACCCACTCGCAGATGCTCCCCCCTGCCCCAGCCCAGCCCCCTCCTGCTCAGGCCACCCGCAAGCGCAAGAGAGCGGTTGCTCCCAACGTCGCGTTCCATTCCATCCTCGAGGACGACGGACGCGGTCACCAGCGCGAAGTGGTGGTGATCGAAGATACTCCTCCACCAACGCAGCCTGTTGCTCCCGCTGCACCTTCACCCGCCCGCACGCCGCTTATTGCCCCCTTTCCTACCCAGCCTGCATACCTCACGCGCTATGCGGCCTCCCACCAGGTTTCCTATCCGCCGCCGCCGCCCTCGTCTCACGCCAGCTCCACCTCGTTAGCTCCGTCCGCACCGCCCATGCCCTTGCCGCCCCGCAGAACTCGTGCCCAGGCTGCCGCTGCCTCGGCTGCCTCTTCGGTGTCTACCCTTGCTCCCCCAGCACCCAAGCGCAGGAAGAAAGAAACCCAAACCGAAACACCAAACGGTTCGGTGTACGAGTCGTCGCTTGCTCCCTCCGTTTCTGGCCTTGCCGGTGCTGGCCCATCATCTGCTGCCTATGCCCGCAAAGCCATCGCCAGCAAGGCTTATCAAAACGGGTTTTCCGCTGGCACTGCGACGATCAAGCAGTGGCCGGTCGCTTCCATCCCTTCTGCTAGCGCCGACAGCGTTCGCGAGGTCAGTGTTTTCTCCTGTTTGCCTCGGCCGGCCTGACCATACTTCAGTCCTATTCCTCACAGATCTCCACACGTCCTCAGTCGACCGTTTGCGACGACAAGGAAGGCCATTACATCATCAAACAAGACGATATTATCAATGGGCGGTGTAAGTTTCTACTTGTTTATGCACACCCTGCCTTACTGAGCGAACTGCCAACCATAGATCGTGTCGTGCGATTACTTGGTCAAGGGACTTTTGGGAAAGTGGTCGAGGCGACCGACATGGCTCACCCGCTCTATGCCCCCAATGGCGGTCGTAACCACGTGCGTGCGTCGGGCGACTATCCCCCCAACGCTGGCCGTGTGGCCATCAAGATTATCCGCGCCGTGCCCAAGTATCGAGATGCCTCCAAAATCGAGATCCGGGTTTTGAAACGTTTGAAAGAGTCCGATCCGCAGAACCTGCGGTAGGTGGCCTCCCAATCTTTCACTTCTGTGGCTCATTGAAAAAAAATCGCAGGAATTGTATTCATTACCTGGAGACGTTCGACCACCGAAATCATATCTGCATCGTCACGCAACTTCTAGGACAATGCTTGTACGATTTCTTAAAGGAGAACCAATTTACTCCCTTTCCCCGGCGGCATATCCAGGATTTCGCTCGGAGTCTGTTGGACAGTGTCGCGTGTGAGTCACCCAGTACTTTTCCCCCGGTAAGCTACTGACCATCCCATAGTTCTGCATGACTTGCAGCTGATTCACACAGATCTCAAACCCGAAAATATCCTCCTAGTTGATAGTTCCTATGATTCTCGACCGATGCCACCAGGTTTGGGACGAGTACGTCGTGACCGCCGCTGGGCTGAGAGATTGTCGTGCTGACTGCCTATGTAGCGCGGCCAATCACGACATATCCTGCGAAACACGGCTATCCGTCTGATCGACTTTGGTTCCGCCACCTTTTCTGACGAGTATCACTCGACCGTCGTCTGCACCAGGCATTACCGAGCTCCCGAAATTATTCTAGGTATGTCGATTGCTTCAGCGCTGAGCTGAATCCATCCTAACAACCAACAGGGCTGGGCTGGTCATACCCTTGCGACGCGTTTTCACTCGGGTGTATACTCGTCGAATTGTACACCGGCGTGGCATTATTCCAGACACACGACAACCTAGAGCACCTCGCGATGATGGAGAAAGTGATGGGCAAGATGCCAGAACGGCTGTGTAAGCAAGGCCAACGTTACAAACCCGAATTTTTCACCACCACCAAGGGCATCGTTAAACTCAACTTTCCCAACCGGAGTGTGTCCGCGCAGAGCAAAAAGGAGGTCAAGGAGGTCAAGTCACTCCATGTGAGTATTTCATCGGCGCAAGTGGCATTCTCCTGATTTAGTTCGCGTAGCAAATTATTCCCAATACCGACCAAGTCAACCATGATTTCCTCGATCTCGTACAGAGGTTGCTACATCCCGACCCCAATTCTCGCATCACTGTCCGCGATGCCTTGAAGCATCGATACTTCTCTCTCAACGTACCATCGGATTGGTAATACCAGATCTATCGACATTCCTTGGCCGCTTTTTTCTGTTATAGACATCCCTCACCCATACCACGCTCGTTCGCTCTCTTTTCGTCGTTTTGTCCGTCACCAAAGGAGTTGTCGTATTATGTTGAATCACTCTGGCTTGCATAAACTTTGTCCTCAACATCGCTTGTACAATAATACCTCGTTTGCCTGGGGCACAAGCACTTATTTACTCAAGCCGGAGGAATCTGAAAGTGGAACTGCTGCATGGCGAAGCCTCATCACGTGACCAAGGGATCAAGTTCAGCCGATATCTCGGCTGTTCTACTGTTGCGCTTGACCTTGACCTTCGTCATCTCCGTGTTTGTGCTTGACTACCTATACTTTTTGTTCGTCTTAGTTCTCAGTTTTTGTCTCACTGGGCTAACCCTATTCATAGTATTACCATGTCCCTCAAAGCTGTTTTTGCCGTCGTCGCCCTTTGGCTCTCGCTTGTCCAGGCCCAACTGACCATCACTGAGCCCAGCTCGGAACGCTGGTAGGTTGTGCCTTGTATGGTACCTGTAGTCGTACTCATTGCCGTATAGGTGGGTCGCCCAGAGTCAGAACACTCTCCGCTGGACCTGTAATACAAGTCCTTACACCAACTGGACCGTCCTGATCACCAACTCGGACGTGAACGTCCTCACCACACCTCTTGCCCTGATTGCTATCCGTAAGTGACTTCTGGGTACTCTCAGTCCGTTCTATGCTCATACTGCTGGCGACTTTTTTTTAAAGAGTGAGACGCATTGTGCCCTCCTCATTTCATAAGAAGTAATCCCCTTGGCAGGTACAACTACGATTGCTCAAAGACCATGATCCCCGGGGAACAGCTCAAACCTGGCACCGGTTATACTATGGTCTGCTTTTTTTTTCATCGTGGGGAACTTGGATTCATTCCGTTGATTTAGGTATTTGCCAACCCCTTCAATAACACTGATGTTTTTGCCACCTCTCAGTCTTTCGAAGTCAAGCCTGTTGGAAGTACGTCTTCCCAAGCCGCTCTTTGAGCAATCTCACAAATCTTCTTTGATTTCAGGCACCTACCCTCCACAAATCACTACGTCTGAGGCTTTGACTGCCACGGGCGGGGCTTCTGGCACCTCCGCCCCGTCCGCTACGTCTACCCCCCACAGCAACAACGCTATCGCGAACGCGGTGGACCTGGTTTCCTTCGCTATTGCCAGTGTCGTGGTCACGATGTTTGCGTTCTGATTTGGGACTTTGATTTCTGGATTTCGATGCCCTCCCATTGTTCAGTTCTCTGAAACTGTGTCCTGTCCTTTACCAATACACTGTCTTTATCTACATGGGAGCGCCGTGGGTTTAGCTGGATGCAGCCTTGGTGGTCGCGTCGGTCGCTGGTTCGGGTAGCCAAAATGCCTGCATTAACAATGGTGAATTTTCGTACCCCGAAATGATTATAGGACGAACCAGTTCCGCCCCGGCTGTCGCCATCATACAATTCCTGGGATTGAATTTCACGCATCGGCTGGGACCTGGGTGGCCGTCGAGTCCTAAAGCAGCCTGCAGGGTCGGCACCTCCATAGAGTTTGGGGGTTGCTTCTCCAAAAACCTAGCCACATCCCACACGTGAATTTTACCCGTTTGCGAGCCTCCGACAACATATCTTGAATCTGGAGTCCATCCGACTTCTTCTCCCGAAATACCACGGTCCGGCACGACCCCCAGTGCGTTTCCAGACTTTCCGCGCTCAAGGCCAAGGTGCCCTTCAAGCCGGCAAAGCAAGTCTCCATCAAAGGCATCAAGGACGTAGTGCACTTCGCCGGCCGTTCCAACAAGGAGCCACTTGCCGTTCGTAGAGAATGACATCGAGGTCATCACGGGTATTCTGGGCGGGTATGAAATCTTTGCAAGGCGTGTGTCGTCGAGGTGGATGGTCTTGAAGGGTTCTTTATCAAAGTTACTCATGTCGTACAGGAGGATGCGAGAGTATTGACTAATGCCAACGGCGAAGACAACGCCAGTTGAATCGTACGCAACGACCGGAGCCGACGGTAGGTTGAGTAATCCTCGGCACTGAGGTGACCGAAGGTCCCAGAGTCGCACGGTATTATCCAAAGAGGAAGACATAAATCCATCGTCAACCGGGGAAACCTCTAAAGATACGACCCTATGGGTAGTTTAGGTTACGACTGTGTCCATCTAAACAGTGACTACCTACTTTTTCTTGTGCCCACGAAAGTACTGAAGATATTTGTTGTCGTGCAACGAGTGATATCGTATTGTGTCGTCTTCCTTCGTCGATGCATAGACAATGGTGGTGTTTCGGTGTGTGAACCTAGGCAAATCCACTCCGTATTTTTTGGAGGCCAGGGTTTTTACGTGTCTTTCCAGAAATTTCAGACCAGAGCAATAACGAACAGTAAAGATGTACCTACTTGCCGGATCTAACGTTGTACAGTCGAAAGGTCTCGTCCTCAGAAGCGGTAAGCAGAAAATCGCCTTGATCGTCAAACGTTAGGCCAGTTATATGATGTGGCATCGAGTTTCTGTTCGAGGCGGTTGAAGTGGCTTCCGTTTCGACAGCGCCTTTGAAAATACGCGCGGGTTTTAGTCGTTGCTGAAGCAGAAAAAAAATTGAGTCTCGGTAGGTGGTCCGCAATCACATTGACCACACCATGATATTTTCATCGAGGGGTATCTGAGGAGCTGGAGTCGTGCCAGCTGCAGAGGAAGGTGGGGGGTGGGCCATGCCAATTACAAGAACGCAAGACAGGAGCTGGGTTCAACCATCAACTCGAATCACCACTCTGGCGCTTGACCACTTGATTTCAAATAGTCTTCGCCACCAAAACATTTCTTCTCGGTTGGCCATCATCGTCACATGTGAGTGAGAATCACCTATGCACTCGTGCCCTGGCCGAACCGACTTGCATCTAGGGCATCTCAACCTGAAGCTAGCCGCGAACTCGCTCGTCTTCATCGGGTTAACAGGACTATCCATGAGTTAGTGCGCGACCGGGTGTGTGATTTGTTGTTATCCGCTACCATTAGCTCTAACGATAAACGTGTGGTATTAGGGGTATCTTGTCTCTGAAGATGAAGTCGCAATGGATATTTCCACCTTCAAGTCTACTTTTGGTTCGGGGGAGAACATTGAGTAAGCCTTGCAAGCCTCCCGGGAGACTGATATACTAAATTGCCCCGAGCCGAACACGACTCAACTTTTTCACCAACCACAAGGATGACCCTACCAACCAGATTTTTGTCTTTTTCGCCGACGAAAAGAACGTGACAATCAAGACCATGCGCAAGTACGTCGTTTACCCCTCTTGTGAGGGACAGGCCGAGAGCTAGCACAGGTTTCTCGGAATCCTAGACGAGAAGGCGATCACCCACGGAATTATTGTTTTCATGGAAAAAATGACACCCTCAGCCCGAAAGGTGAGTCGGTTTCACGCTACTTGCATTTGCACTCCCATTCCCTCGCTACAGGTCATCTCTGCAATGTCGAGTCAGTATAGCCTCGAGGAATTCGCTGAATCAGATTTACTCGTCAACATCACCCATCACAAGCTTGTCCCACAACACGAAGTCCTAACGCCAGCTGAAAAGAAAGCGCTGCTTGAGCGATAGTAAGTGGCATGTTTACTTTCCTGGCCCTACTGACAGGTGGCACCGGGTTTCAAGTCGACTCAAAGAGACGCAGCTGCCTCGCATCCAACTCATTGACCCCGTTGCACGATATTATGGGCTAAAACGAGGGCAAGTCGTAAAAATTACTCGCCCGAGTGAGACTAGCGGCCGATATGCGAGTTATCGGATTGCTTTCTGAACCAACCGGCTCCATTTGTATATATTCGCTTTCCATCCGATCATCCGGCCTGGGCCTAGTTGTGTCGTAATCAATATTGCTCGTGTTCATTTTTGTCTTTGTGGTGGATTGCTTGTGCACCTGCCATTCGGAGCTTATGTTTGCACCCCAACTCCTTGACACCACCACCGCCAAGAATTGCCCCCTACCGAGTTTATACGTCCCTACCTCAGCTTCTACAAACAGATGGAGCCCCAATGGCGCTCCCATGCAACCTTGGATGACGCTCCCAAATCCTTCGAGTTTTCCTCAACACACAAGAATTACGGCCAACAATTTGACAGCGTGTATTCCGCAAGACTGGGCCAATTGCGACCAGCACTGCTCGAGCGAGCAGCTGAAGCGTGGGGGAAAAGAAAAGGTATTCGCCCTCCGTCTTGGGCTCCACCGTTATTAAATACTTGTTTTGCATACGCGTCGTAAACAAAGTGGCGCATGTGCCGCGCGTGCTAGATGTGGTCAAAGGACAAACTTGCTACATTATTGGAACTGTCTACATGGATATGCCACTCAAGGCCAACGTTCTAGAGGATATCGCACATGATGTATGTTCGCCCATACGTGCACAATAGTGCCCACTCACCCGTGGACACACGTAGCATGCCTTGGCCGCCATCCCGGCCCGGACAAAGCGTACCTCTGAATCCGACAGCGTGGTCCTAGAAGACGAGAGTGGACGTGTGGCGCTGGCTGGTGATATCTTGGCCAAAGAGCAACTTGTCACAGGTGTGTTTTAATCATGTGTGGCTTATTTGTACCTCATACTGCTTCGATGCTTGTTTCGCAGGTGTCACTGTGGCCGTGTTAGGTTTCGAGGGACCGACGGCTGCATTTGAAGTCCAGGGAATCGTATACGCAGGACTAGCTCCGCCAGCTCACATCCCAAATGGCAGCCCAAACGAACGTGCGTGATCTCATTTCCTTCCATTCATCAGATTCCTGACAAGTAAAATAGCCAGCTATTGCGCATTTTTGTCCGGGTTAAATTTTGGAGTTTCCGGTCTTGGTGAACTCTCGGAGCCGAGCCACATGCAGGCAAGCAGGCCAGACAGTGCAGCGGCATTATCCCTATTCCTGGACTGGATGAGTGGAGAGGGCGGAGGTGAAAAGGTGAGTATTTAGCGCCCAGGCTGTGAACTCTTGTGACAGGCAGATCAGGATCGAGAACTTGCCCAACGCGTCAGTCGAGTGGTCATAGCTGGCAATTTGTTGACTGCCCCTCCTGTGGAAGATGAGAGAGATTCGGTCGGTCACAGGCCAGTCTTGTTCTTCTCGGTGACTGATGACCATTCGACCAGTCCAAGGTTTCTGTTTCGGCGAGCTCCTCAATGAGACAAGCCGTGCTGTCCTTGAGCGAGACTCTCCACGAGATAGCGCGCACCGTGCCGGTGCATGTACTCCCTGGGCCTGTAAGCGTGTCTGCCGTTTTCAGATCAACCCACTCACCCCGGAGCAGAGCGACCCTACAGGCGCAGCGCTCCCGCAGCAGCCACTGCCAGGTTGGCTCTTCAGCCCTGGGGCAGGCCAGGCAAGTGGCGGGCTTTGCATGGAGTCAAACCCGACCTGGATTCACAGCAGCGGGCGAAGGTGAGTGGAGTAAGACACAAGATATGGTGCTATACGAAGTCACAAGTCAAGCATTCTTGTTCATTCGGGCCAACCCATTGACGACATTTACCTCCACATTGTGGAGACGGACCGGGTGGCCATGGTTCGCAACACCCTGAAATGGAGGCACATAGCGCCGACGGCGCCAGATACGCTGTGTAAGTCGCCGGCTACGATTCCGTGATCAATACTGAGCTATATCCTAGGGTCGTACCCGTACACTAAGGAAGATCCGTTCGTGCTGGATAAGACGCCAGATGTGTATGTGATCGGGAACCAGCCGTCGTTCGCAACTGAGATGGTGGGGCCGACGCGTGTGGTGCTGCTGCCCGAGTTCGCGACTCGGCCGCTTGTCGTGCTTGTGGATAGCGCGACACTCGAGGCCCAGACTGTGGAGTTTGGGGTGTAGACACATGTTCCATACATAGAAAGACGTGCCTTGTGGCTGTGGCAACATAGATGAGATAATGACGTCGCCGAACCACGTGCTCCGCCCATGCAGCGATCGCCTACGACGACGAGCACCCACTCCGCGATGGCGCCGGGCACCCCCACGCCGCGAGCCCACGTCCGCACTGCTCCAGGTAAATCCAGCGCTCTCTCTCCCTCGCTCTGCTCACCTGCATAGGCCGCGTCTCTCGCCCATCAACCGCTCCAACGCCTACCACTGATAGCGCGCCGTCGTTGCTGCCTGCATCATCTCCAATCCCCTCCCGTCAGGCCTCGCCGTCACCAGCGGCTGCATTCTTGTCCCCGGTCCCACCTGCGTCGACCCCGTCTGGCGGCCCCGGGTCAGCCCCAACGACAGCAGGGGCGCATTCTGCAGCTTCGAACGGGGGGCTAGACTGGGACTCGTGGATCCAAGGATATGCCAACGGGGAGTGGGATCCAAACCGAATTCCCGACCCTCCTCTGTTGCTTGCTCCTCCCGCCCCTCGTAATCAGAGGTCCCCCTCGCCCTTGCTTGCAAGCTCGGCACTTTCCTCTTCCTCGACAGTCGCTATCTCGTATTCTCCCGACTCGGTGACTGCCGACAGTAGCCTACTTCCTGCTTCTCTCGGTGGCCTTGCCGGCCCTGATCGACTACGCATTTCTTCGGAGTCCCGCACGACCTCGATTGCATCCCGTCGCGGGACCGCCACGCCCGATCTGTCCAGCTCCTCGGCGACTTTCAAAAATAACCTTACCCCATACGTGCATGCGCCACGCAAGGTTCAACGCTCTCAGTCTGACGTCGAGATTCGTTCTCCCGGAGGTATGCCCGCCCCTACCACGGCTGCGCTGCCTAGCCCCTCTATCGACCGTGCAACAACCGCTGCAACAATTCGTTGGGCTGGTGCTGGAGTAGATGTTGCTCCATACGCCCTACCTTCTCCCGAGGCCGCTGAACTTTTAGACCCAATGCGCAATGCTCACCCTGTCCTTCACATGTCCTCTAATGCGCCTACCAAGTCCCGTCTCTCCAAGTTTTGGCAAGGCAGCCCACAGTACCCGGACGCTCTCCCGGCTCCGAATGCCACAGGCGCACCCATCGCCTCTCCTCGGCCAGTAACAAAGCCCTCTACAAGCCCACCACAAACGAAACGTGCCTCGACCGCAATTCCGACTCAGCAGGTGCCTACGTTACACACGGATTATTTTGGTTCAGTGCGATCACACTCTCACCATGCTTCCCGCTCTCCTTTATCCTCAGAACGGCAGGATAGGACAGAACCGTTGGACATCAATACTAGCCAATCCAAGCCAACCGCGAGCGGGGTGCTTCCCGCGACGTCGTGGAACGACCACCAGCCAGGACCGTCCCGGACAAATCTAGTGAATTCCTGCCCTGTGGATCCGTTCCTAGGAACGGTTTTGTCTGTGGCTGATTCATATCCTGCCCAGACTGAAAACTCCCGGGTCGTACCTTGTACACACTCGGGCAATGGTTACCCCACTGTCCCCGACCATCTATTAACCTCGCTCTCTAGCTCTGGGGATGGAGCCGAGTTCTTTACTCCTAGCGAAAATTTGGTTCCCAAGGCTGGTGAAGAGCAGGATCGAGCGACCTACCTGATACCACCTCCTCCGCCCGACGAACTGGAACGGCGAAAGGCTCTGTATAGGTAGGCCCATACAACTTAGTCCAAAGCTTATATATCACTGCCTTCCTAGATTTAACATCTTGCACACGAGTCGAGATGTCAATTTTGACCGAATTACTCATCTATGCAAACTCGTATTTTCGACCAAAATGGTTGTAATCACATTGATTGATGGAGACAAGCAGTGAGCAGAATTCTTGTTGATATTCTTGTGCTCCCTAACAACCCTCTATAGGTGGTTCAAGTCTGAGCGTGGGTCGTTGAACTTCTTTTTTTTTCACACAGCGGTGCTCACCTGCTCTGGTTCGACAGATGGGATCGGTACCGATTCCACCGACCGAAAAGTCAGTTTTTGCGCTCATTCAATCCTGCAAGTGTTTTTACTGTCTGTACTCGAGTGAACGTATTGACACCGTCCTAGGCAAGTGCGTATGAACGTAGTCCCCAGGCTTAGACCATCCATAACGTTTTTTATTTGCAGCGAGGCGCCGAGCCGCTCATCGTTCTCGACACCCACCAAGATTGGCGCTTTGCGGACAATGTTTGTGTTTAATTCACCCCGAAGTGCAATAAATCCCTGATGACTGGTTCGATAGCCTCTCGTTGTCGGACCTCCATACATTCGGTTCTATGCTGGCGCACCCTTGCGGACATCCGACGGCTACAACGTCGGCTCACTCTGTAGCAGTTTTTGCTTCGCCAGTCTCGCATTGATCTAATAGCAACGCTAGGTGTTATCGACGATCGGCCTCATGAAGAGTTCACTCCCAGACAAAGGCACACCCTAAAAGAATTTGCTGTACGTACATCCTCGTCGACTTGTAGCGTGTAATTTATCCTGTCTTAGGCCATTGTCATGCGAGAAATGGAGCTCTGGAGAGACAAGGTGCATGCTCTGTTGCACTATCTGTCCGGTCTACCCTCCCTGATCCGTTCGTGTTTAGATTCAACTCCAAGTCCGGGATCGCATCCAGACCTCCATGGAGAAATTCACGCGTGAATGTCTTGAGCTGGATGAATCCGGGCCGCAGGGCGTCGACTCGATGGAGAAAGTCTACGACCGGGCTGCGAAACTGGTTTGAACCCTGGCTCCTCCTAGCGCTTTCCCGCTTACATCTTTTGCAGGTGAAACGTGCGCTAGATGTTGAAGGTGCACTCGTTTTGGATATTACCAACCTCGAGTGTGTTGAAACTATCAACGAGGATGGTACCAAGAGCTACTCCTACCGGGGCGATACATTTACAGATCCTTCTTACGCTCCGGCTACTGTTATCGCATCCCCAAGCGTTTATGGTGGAGTAGATAAGTCCAAATTGCCTGGCTCGCCAGAGAAGCCTTTTGAGAGGATTAGTGCACCGGTGGTTTTGGGAGCGTCTCACAACGATTTTAAAGCCAAACACGCCCCATCGATATCCGGAGCAGATCATGAACGATTGTCCACGTTTCTCTCGTACGTCTGCCGGTGCCTCTATTACGTCTCCTAATGATTCCTCGTCAGCACTTATCCAGATGGAAAGATTTATGAGCACGTCACTCCGAGCTACCTTCGTGATTGGGCGGTCCCAGGGAGTGCCTCGTATTCAATGATTGTGCCGTAAGCATTCTTGCATACATCCAACTCCCTCGTCGCAAACTAAGACTACGAGCAGTATTTTCAACGTTGACCATCATCCATTCGCACTTTTGTGTGCATACATCACTGATCCCGGCAAACATCTACTGGAAGGATACGAACTTCAATTTTTAAGGGCAATTGGCGTGATTATTCTCAGTGCAGTCCTCAAACGCCGTATGATCCTAGCCGACAAGGCCAAATCACTATTTATCTCGAAGTGAGTCCTAATTCGAATTTCGGAATGCAGGGCTTACTCGCTTGCAGCATTTCTCACGAGCTCCGAAGTATGTATATCAGATATTGCAGTCTGCCAACCACGCTCACGACCTTTCTAGCCCCACTTCATGGAATTCTTGCGGCAGCCGAGCTGATTGCGGATACCAAGCTCACCGGTACTCAAAGCGCTTTTTTGAAGACAATTCAAAGTTGTGGGGCTTCTCTCGGAGAAACTGGTGAGTTGTTCCTGTGATGGTATGAACTTTGTCCACTGAAACCAACTCTTCAGTCAATCATGTTCTCGATTTCACCAAGTTGAGTGGGAACAGGGAGCATACGATCCCTCGCTCCAAGTGAGTTCCACATCGTACCCCGCGTACCAACCTAACTTGCTGCTACAGAACAAATCTTCTAGCGTTGGTCGAAGAAACGGTCGAAGGATGCTGGATCGGCGCTCGCGCCCGTGCGGTCTCGGAAATCGGTAGTGTTTATTCGCCTCCCCGAGGACTACCGGGCACCACCACTGCCCCGAAAGCCGCCGAAAAACGACATGTGGAAACTATTGTGGACATTGCCTTCCGAGAGAGGGTGAATTCATTTGCAAAGCGAGCAATAGCGTGGATGATTGAGCTTACAATTCGCCAGGGCTGGAGTTGCATTTGCGAAAAAGCCGGTATCCGGCGTGTTTTGATAAACCTTATTGGCAACGCCGTACGTCATGGGTACTTATACAACAATCGCTTGTATTAATATCAGTCTTGCCGTGCAGCTCAAGTTCACTTCAGATGGGTACGTCTACGTGGGACTCAAGGAGGTTGCATACAAGCCTAGCAACCGGATTATTACCGTAGAGCTATCCGTCAATGACACCGGAAAGGTAATATTTACAGTTACGCGCGTTTTTGATTGACGGCGACCATGATTAGGGGATCAGCAAGGATTTCTTGACAAATCAACTTTTTCAGCCATTCTCCCAAGTGAGTCTCTTTCTATCACCCCAGGTATCGTGGAGCATAATATGTTTAATGTAGGAAAATCCCCTTCACACTGGCACCGGGCTGGGTCTAGCCATCGTAAATTCGATTGTCCGCTCAGAGACTGTTGACGGACAAGGTGAGCATTATAGTCGCTGCATATATGCTGTCGATCTGAACTTCATGTAGTCGACGTATGGAGTCAAGAGGGGGTGGGCACAGAGATTAAGATATCGTTCGACGTGGAGGAAATCCCAGCCGGTGGTGCAGATACTAGCCTTACTAGCGGCAGCTTCGATAACTTGAGGGTCTGCCTCCTTGGGTTCTCCCAACATCGCGGCCAGCAGGAGCTTCGTTCCATCATCTTTAATATGCTGACAGAGTGGTGGGGTGCCAACGTCGTCGAGGACACTAGCGATGCTTCGATTGTGCTCATCAACGAGGATGCCCGATTCTTGTCGGAACTGATCGACGAGCAAGAGTTTTCGAAGCCCGTCGTTCTATTCAGCTCTGCCCGAGGTGATCAGCGGGTAATGACTGTAGTCAAAACCTTTGAACGCTCTGGGGGCTGCTGTAGAATCATCTTCAAACCTGGTGGCCCGTCTCGTTTGTTTTCGGCATTGCAGGAATGCACTCAGTTTTGTGCCGGAAGCACGCACATTGTTCCTGGGGTACACGACCTCCCTGCCTCTCCTGGACCCGCTTTTTTGGCCGAGGGTAAAGCCAATTCGTACCAACGTGCTACTTCGCCTCGCCTATCCACTAGCTTGTCTTCCCTCCGTCCTGGGCTCCGCGACGTATCCCAGCTGTCGTTGAGTGAGACGCTCCAGTGCAATGAAGAACCGCAATCGGAACGCACTCTCAGCGATTTTTCAACCGTACCATTGGCAGATGAGGGTTCTGTGATGCTCGAGTCGGTCACTGGTTCCTTGCATGCGATTAAAAAGCCTCGAGTGCTCGTTGTGGTAAACGTTCTTGGGTTGGTAAACAAGCGAAATGCTAATAACTCTGACGAGCAGGAAGATAATCCGATTAACCGCAATCTCCTTTCTCATGTATGTTGATTCACACTGTCCACCGCCCCTTGACTGACTGGCACAACAGTGGCTTAAGAAACGGGTTTGTAGATATTTTGTTTTTCGTCTTGCCCCGCTTATTAGTTGTCTAGAACATAAAATCCGACGAGGCTGTTGACGGAGTCGAGGGTGTCAAAGCGTACAGAAACGCGCCGGCTGGATATTACTCGTGAGTGTCCCCAGGCCAGGCTCGATTCGAATTTAACGCAAGCACAGCGTACTGCTCGTCGATCTATCCATGCCCAATCTCGGGGGCATAGGATGTGTGACGCAGATTCGCGCAATTGAGCGAGCAAGACAGTCTGGCAGCCCTTGCGCCAAGATTTTTGCGTTAACAGGCCTTGCCACGCCCGATGATAAGCGGAGAGCTCTGGCCGCAGGCTTTGATGGCTAGCAAGTCCTTCTCACCACATGTTGTTGGGTTATACTAACTCGGTTTGATCAGCTTGATCAAACCAGTCTCTTTCAAGACGTTAGATGGTCTGTTCCAAAGGTTGGCTTCTGGATGATGGCACCCGGCACACGGTATCCCGCATTCTTGCTTATTGACCATAGAGTCCTCATATTTATACCGTTGTTTTCATTGCCTGCACCAATCAACTGTATCCTCCAAGCCTACCAACCCACATTCAGTCCTATGTGACTGAGCCAATCACTCCCAGGCAGCACAAGTTCATTATAAGGAGGGTATATGATTAGACTGGCACATATATCGGATCAAACCGCCAGCTCAACTTCAAACCCCAGCGTGCAACAAAGACAAGAGCGGGCAAACTCAATGCGAGTTGCCCGTCATGGTTTGTGCGCTGCCCCCAGTGGGCTGCGGGGTCAACGTCGGCACAGGTGCCGATAAATCACCACTGATCAGGTCCTGCACCGCTATTTCCAGCGAATCAACCCTTGAAGACATTTGGGCCACTAAGATGTTCAATAATGAGAAATGAAGTGTAGCATCGACAAATAACTTACTGCGTTGCAGAATTTGGGCAGACATCTCGTCAAAGCTCGTCTCCACTTGATTAAGCAAGTTTTCGATCTGTAGGACTTGGTTAATACATAATATACACACAAGTGAACGCACTCACAAATGCGGTCAATTCATGGGGACTGGTTATGTCTTCCGGTTTGGCAGTGAGGACTGGGGCGGTAGGGCGAGTGCCCGGCACCGGGGTGGCGGATCTGGAGGCGGCCTCACCGCTAGGCTGGGCTGGAGCAAGATTTTTCGGGGCACTGATAGGAGAGCGTTCCTTGGACGGCGTCGACGAACCCGCAACGTTGAGCGGCAAAGCCATGGTGGTGGCTTGCTAGGGTTTGCGGATCCATCGGAAATCCGGTGACACGACACGGCCACGTGACCGCCCGTAAAGAATCGGGATCCTAGCCGCGCTTGGAAAAATCGTACGAGGCGACAATCCTCAGATAAAAGGTGCGCGCACTTGCACTCCACCCCTCAGGCTTTTTCGCCATGTCCAACTCTACGGCGCCGTTGCCGTTTGCCCCAGCCTTGGCTGCTCTTTCCTTCCTCCCCACCCCTGCCCTTGCTGCTCTCGCTGTCTTCATTGGCGTCCCGGTCCTCGCTGTTGTAATTAATGTTGCATGGCAGCTCGTGAGTGCCCCGCAGTAGGCCTTGCGATGTTGCTAACATCACTCATTGTGCAGCTCATCCCGCGTGACCCGTCTTTACCGCCGCTTGTGTTCCACTACGTTCCTATCATCGGCTCCGCGGTCGCATACGGCAACGACCCCCTTGGTTTCTTTTTTTCTTGCCGGGAAAAAGTGAGTTTACGCCTCCAGTCGCCGGATACTGCCTTATGTCGTTGCTAGTACGGCGACCTCTTCACCTTCGTCCTTCTTGGCCGCCAAATGACCGTCGCCTTGGGCCCAAAAGGTAGCAACTTTATCCTTGGCGGTAAACTCTCTCAGGTCTCTGCCGAGGATGCATACACGGTAAGCCTTTTTTCTCATCCGCAGTGGTTCGTGTGTTAATTCTATTCGTAGCATCTTACGACCCCCGTATTCGGTAAAGACGTCGTATATGACGTCCCTAACCATGTGCTCATGGAGCAAAAGAAATTCGTCAAATTCGGATTGACAACTGAGAACTTCCGTGCCTACGTTGATATGATCACTGAAGAGACCAATGATCTCATCCAGAAGGATTTGTCCATTACAGCCTGCCCGCGAGATTCACAGGGATGGGGCCGGTTCCATGCATTCAAGACTCTTGCTCAGCTTACCATCCTGACGGCCTCACGTACGCTGCAAGGCAAGGAAGTCCGCTCCAGTCTTGATAAGAGCTTCGCGGATCTCTACCAGGACCTCGATGGTGGATTTACCCCTATCAACTTCCTGTTCCCCAACCTTCCACTTCCTAGCTACTGGCGCCGTGACCGGGCTCAAAAGAAGATGAGCGACTTCTACGTGGACATTATCAATAAGCGCAGGGCTGGAAGCGACGAGGTAGGTGCAAGCCTAACTCGATTGGAATCCAAACACTCAATCCCGATTGTAGCATGAGCATGATATGCTTGCTGCCCTCGCCACGCAACAGTACAAGGACGGCCGCCCCCTCACTGACCGTGAAATGGCACACATCATGATCGCGCTCCTCATGGCTGGTCAGCATACTAGCTCCGCTACCAGCTCTTGGGCCTTGCTTCACCTTGCCGACCGTCCTGACATTGCGTACGTGAAGCTCCCGCACCGGCCCCTGTCTGTTGCACTAACGTTGCACCAGTGAGAAACTATACGAAGAGCAAGTCAAGGCCTTTGGAAACCAAGACGGTACCCTACTACCTTTGACCTACGAGGAAATGAAAGATTTGCCTGTGCTCAACGCTGTTATTCGCGAAACCTTACGCATTCACCCGCCGATTCACAGCATTATTGTGAGTATTTCATCGGCCAACCTAACCCCCTTTCTGAAAATGGCATAAGCGCAAATGCATTGGCGACATGGTCGTTCCCGCTTCTCTAGCTGCTCCCGCAGGAAAATCCGCCGAGGGTCGTTCGTACGTTATTCCCAAGGGGCACTACCTCCTCGCATGCCCGGCCGTTGCCCAGGTCGATCCACTCGTTTGGCGCGACGCCGAAAAGTGGGACCCTCTGCGTTGGTTGGACCCCGCCGGTGCTGCTGCTCAGGCTAGTTCGTTGTACAACGATGAGAATGGCGAAAAGGTCGACTACGGCTGGGGCGCAGTGAGCAAAGGTACTGAAAGCCCGTACCAACCATTTGGCGCAGGCAGACATCGATGCATTGGCGAACAGGTACGTCATGGTTCAATCAGTCCGTTCGCCCACTAACACGTCGCCTATAGTTTGCCAACCTCCAGCTCGGTACCATCATTTCTACCATCATTCGTTCCATGGAGCTACGTATCGAAAATCGCGTACCAGACCACAACTACCATGTGAGTGTGCTAGTCTTTTGGTGTTGGCAAGTAACTCATGTATCCCGCCTAGACGATGATCGTATTACCGAAGGATCCTTGTGGCGTCAAGTTCAAGCCTCGTACATGAGCAACGTTCTTTCGCTAGAGATCCATTTTGCGGTATTGGTGTTGATGTTACGTTTTTGTTTCCTAATTCATCGCTATAGCTCCAATATTGTGTGGATAAGAAGACATGCGACGCGAGCAAATAAAAGTCACGTGCATCCGCCCACTGTTTACTCCCGACCTCACCTATCTCTTTGTTCGCTCGATGCCAGTTTGCACGCAGTGTACTCACCCAGTCCCTTATTTGTATACAGTGTATCAATCTGTCAACAATCTAAGACTCGAGCAGTGTGTACGGGTGTTGCATCTTACAGCTATCCCCTTGACTAAGCTCCACACAGCCTGAATGCCTAGCCTTTGCCGATCCCTACGTCGAGCATGACCCACTCACCCTTTTCCTCGACCTAATCCTACTGAAACGGGAGGTCTATCGACACTTGCTATTTAACCACAGTTGCGAGCCACGTCGCCCGGGAATTCGTGACACCCACATCGCACAGAGTGTGTTGCGCACATCGAGGTCCGAGGTTAGTTTGCCCCGTCGCCTGTGGACTATTTCATCAATATATCTGAGACGCGTTCTCAGCGTTCGTGGAAATTAGTGACGCAACTGGCCCCTGGGCTTATTCTGTTAGATGCTTGTGCGTACACCCCTGGTATTCCCTTGGTAAATTTGACAAGCACATTCACACAGTCATCCGATGGAGGGACAGAGGTGTGCACGTCATTTTTCGGCAATTTTGTACCCTCGGCGCAAACCTTTACTCGCAGACTCGTCGCCGGTTTCTTTCGCGCAGGTTGCAATAGCTTGCCTATTAGGTTGGTCTTTCCGACGCTCCTACCAGCTCTAAAATATCGATCGACTTGATCCAGACACGATTGTTTTCCACTTTGGCGTCACGCTCGCCTGCATTTTTCTACTAAGCGTGCTAGAACGGTATAGCCAAGCCCCGTCATCCAAGCTTGGCACTCGCGCCGAATTTCAGTGCGTATGCATCCAGTTTTTCCCCGAGCTATTCCTTCGACACAACTCACTCTGCCAAACATGCTAACTCAAAACATATACATCACAGGGCCCCTCTGGTTTCGTTGACACTGTTTTATTCTTCCTTTACGAAAATCTTCCTCCTGCTCTTGCTCGCCGTCTGGCAATCTCCCGCTTCCACTACTTCTACCGTTTCTGTCAAAACCGGAGCTGGTCTTCCAAACCATCTCGCGAATCACCCATTCATTCTGCACTTCCTTTCGCTCTTGGACGAGAACTATTTTGACCGTGCCTGGGTTATCCGCAATGTTCTAGGTGGCATGTCGGCGGGCTTTGGCCTCCGGGTACTCCTGGACTGCCATCCTGTGTTGACGACACTCGTGGTTCTGTTTGGGTGGTTGATCAAGTCGTTGGCGGCCCAAGCGATCGCTGGCTGGACTGGCATGGGGACAATCTCGGAGTATTCTATTCCCTGATTCGGACACGGTCTAGCTATGCGGTGAGACGAATCTGTGTATTGATCGTGCGTCGGCGGAGAGGGGTGCCCACACCGGAGAACACTTGTAAAATATTTCCTACCGGCCGCCGGAGCCACTCAACCATCACATAAATGTACCCCAAGGTCGGAGTAGCGTGGAACAAATGATCGACGAGCATGATCCTAGAACAACACAGCATATAGGGACATACCTGACCGACGGTTTGCTCGGGGCCCGGTGTAACTCTATTGTCGTACGCATGGTGATCCCTCGGTATCCAAGCAAGCCTAGGCGAGGTAACAGCGCGTCGGGTACAGGGGTAACAGATGAAAAAGCTTATTGAACAGCAGAAAAGCACATTGCATGATCGTTGTCATTTTAGGGGTAGACGCGCTAGTGCAGAAAGTAGGCCGCATCAGCTGAATCTCGGCGCCTCGCGCAGTCCGCGCCGCCGCCGCTGGTGCTAGATGCCGACCCGAAGTTTCTCCTTGTAATGATCTGCGCTAATGCACGAATAAGCTACCAATATCCCTGAAATGGTATTATACAGTACCGCTTATCACCCTAACAAATAATCGGCCATATATCTTGTTGTCCCCCATGACATTGCTAGCAACGATGCTGACGCCATGCTACATCTTGGTTTTCGAGGAAACGGAAGTCACGATAGAGTTTGTTGGCTTTCAGCCAGCACTTCCAGGCGGAATTGATGTAATTACAAGTGGCCTACTATGGTTTTATTCTTCTGGCATTCACCAATGACCCAGGCTTCCCCCTCGGCAAGGAACGGGTGTCCATCCTCATCTCATACGTGCTAGTCCATGCTGAGTTACTTCCACTGTGGGTGGGTTCTCACGCGGCTTCCACTGCAGCAAGCACATTTGAATGCAAAAGGGGCTAGGCAGAACACTCACCCGTGAACCTTCTGTTGACAGTCTCGCAGAAAGGTAGTTTGCATTGATAGTACAAAAGTCTGGGGTGCCCAATTAGCTATGGTAGGTCTTTGACCGAACCCTGTGTATCACAAAAACCTTGGCAATCGAGGCGTATATGAATACACGAGGGTATTCAGCCAGGACGCGTACCTATTTTTCCCGAGACGACTTTTCACATGTTGTTACTCCTGTTTGGACCGAGGCGCCTCATAATGGGAGACCTCGGGTGTGGGATCATACTGGCACCGCAAGCTTCGGTCGGGGTCTGGGTCGCCCATTCCTTCATAGGTAGTTTAGCTCTTTCGCTATCTGAACTTGCCTCGAGGGTATTAGCCATCCATGAGTTGCTTCGGTCCACCGGAGCAAGACGTGTGGATAAAGGGTCCACAAGACAAGCCGCAGCTGAATGGGTTGAGATGCACTTATAGACTATACTTGGAGGGGAACCTTCTGTTTGATACTAAATGCATGAAGAAACAGGTAAAATAATTACAAAACAGGCGCAAGATTCAAACCATGTACACGTTACGCCAACAGCCCTTTCACATATCGCAGCAAGTCCCGGCTCTACGCAAAGATAGAATTAGTAGACTTTAGGGCGACAAGAGAAGTACAAACTTACTCCGCTTGGCGAGTGCTTTACCCGGTTTACAGCGCTCTCGGCCCCCTTTTGCCCTGGACTAGACTCTCTCAACACGGGCCCGCCCGCGCCCACCCCCACGCTACCTGCGCGCTTACTCCTCAGAATGATACCCAATATTGCCTTCCAGCCCTCAACCTCTGTCGATGGCTCTTCCTCGCTGGGAATCGTCACGGGCGTCGTGCGTATCACGTATGGGCAAAAGGAGCGATGCTCGCGGAGAACATCCAACGTCCGGGTCGGAGGCGTCTTGACAACGACTGGTATGGCTCCCTCTGCGGAGCCAGGGGGCGGATTGTCGTTGGGCGGCGTGGGTGCAGGCGCCGTAAACGCCCAAAGACCGACACGCCGTTGACATAATGAACAGTAAATCATGTCGTCTTTGCTCGGCGTGTCGCTATGCCCACTACTCGAAGTTGCTTCCCGCCTGAGAACGTTGGCGCGGGACTTGAGCGGGGTGGAGTCCAGATCGTGCCCATTCGCGCTAATGCTAACATCATCTCCCGACGAGGACTCGATTGCTGAAAGTGCATTTCCGTCCTCTCGTCCTTTGCCAAAGCGGCGCTGAGAGGGCCCGTCGGCAAAAGTCACGCTGCGGACAGAGCCACTAGCTTTGCGTTCGACCGTCGCTTGCCCTTGTGGGGCGGGCGTGCTTCGACCAGACGGGGGCCCTGAAGGCGACCGAGTGTGCCCCAAGCGTGAAGTCGACCGGTTCCTCGCCAACTCTAGGGAAGAGGATGAATGTTTGGCCGTGGAGGTTGCAAGCTGTTCCCATCCAAATAGCCCAAGAACAATCGCGGTCTGGGACAGCTCTAGGGTATGCTGACTAGGTGGAATCTGGGTCGCCGAGTCGAACGGGGCCGTGTCAGGTTGCGCAAGTTCAGTGTCATTGACGATAGCGATAAGAGCGTCCAGCTGAACCCGGGTCATTGGGTGCTTGATGGCTACTCGTTCAACCATGCGCGACAGTGCAGTTGCTCTCTTGATAATATCGCGGACCAAAGCAGAAGAACTTTTAAGGGGTAACCGGTAAATGTTTGCTAAACAGAAGTATTAATTTGTATATAGCCGCGCTAGCTTCCCATCACTTACGATCACATTGCCGTAGACGCCACGGGCACGAGGTCTTGTGGCCCTCAACCAGCGAGGTTACATGCCTCGCTATGAGGGCAGAGGCTGGCACGCCAAGTTAGACAGCCTAGTTTTCATCTTGGCTTGAGGCTTACCTGCTTCCCGTGTCATACCCGTAGTCGGACCAACAATCCAGGCAGCACCACAAACATTGCAAGCCAACCTATCTTTGCCGCCCTCATTCCTCCAACCACAGCGAGCGGCAGCAACTGCATCGATCGCAGGAGGTTTATCTCGGTATGTTGAGAGTTTGAAGGTCGACAAACGATCCAGAAAGTCGGGGGCTGATGCTGGGCGATACAATGGCACAGGGATCGGGGTGGCAACGAGAGAGGGTGGTGCGAACGTAAATTGTGCTGGTGTATTTACTGTTTTCTCGGACAGAGAGGTGTTGGGTGCAAGAGCAAAGGGGTGACTGATAGACGGTCGATGGGGAGCGGCCTCAGAAGACTGGGCCGAGTGTGATCGGCTGAGTTGCATCGAGTTGCGCTTGCTGAACAAGCGAGAGAGGGTGGAGCTCGTCTCTCTGCACATGTCACAAGTTGAAGCAGGTTGAAAGAGGACGAATGACCATCGCATTAGCAGCAGATTATGTCGAAATAGCACGCGACGTACTGCTTGTTTCCGGGTCTTCGGCCCACGTGAATCCCATACTTTGCGAGAGAGGAGTAGATAGACGTGTTGGCGCGCTTTGGGGGACTGGGTCGACCGTCGCCTTCGCCTTGACGGCGAGCGTCGGCGGAACCGGATGATGTTGCGTCGTCCAGGGCGTCTAGTGCATCCTGAAGCTTGCGCTAAACTGGGGTCAGCTACCCGGGATTAGATAGACAAGAGCCGTCTACCTTCGTGATCCTAGACGAGGAGAACAACGAGGAGGCTATGGTACCCGTGGTGGGAATGGTGGTGGTTGACGTCTGTGGCTGTATCTCGGAAGGCGTGGTGAGGACTGTTTGCATATTACGATGATATCCCTGCCGCAGAGGCGCCCCTCCGCCCTTCGACAACCGAGTACCGTCCGTGAACGTTGAAGTCGCAGTCTGCCAAAATTGAGGTGAAAAAAGGTCAGAGTACAAAAAACAGAGGACTGACATTGCCGTGCGATAGCCGCTAGGAGGCAGGGCTCGGTGGCTGTAATTTTCGTCAGCAGGGTGCAGGTAATGCGCTGGCCTCGAGGCGTTGGTGGGAGGTCCAGCTGACGGCACCATGTCACGTGCCCGTCTCCTGCTCCGTCATCCCCGGCGTCGTCGGCAGTGGCTGTGCCGCGATGGGTGACGATGGGCGCGTCATGGCCGGATTCGGACTTGATGACATGCGATTGTGCTCGTTTTGCTCGTTTGGCTAATCCGGGCAGAAAGACATTGTCGACTCCTTCCCCGAGCATCGCGAATTTTCTCTCAACCCTCCGCGCGCCGAACGTGCGCCCCACATCACCATCGACAAGCATATAGTCCTCAATCGGATCCTGCCAGGCTGCAATCGATCTCGCCAGCCGTACAAATAACCCCGGCTGAAGCGGCCAGATGACCTCCAACCCCTCTTCCTCTCCCGACCTAGCCATGGAAGCCAAGGACGGCCAGCGTCTCATCGTCGTCTCCAACCGTCTCCCGATCACGATCTCCAGGGATGCAAAGGGCGAGTACCACTTCAAGATGTCGTCGGGCGGCTTGGTCTCCGCCCTGTCCGGCTGCAAAAAGTCCATGTCCTTCATCTGGATCGGCTGGACCGGCCTGTTCATCCCGCCCAAAGATCGTGCGCTGGTCGACAAACGCCTGATGCAGGAGTATTCGTGCCAGGCCGTGTACCTCGATGACGATCTCGCCGACCGCCATTACAATGGCTTTTCCAATTCAATTCTCTGGCCGCTCTTCCATTACCACCCGGGCGAGATGAACTTTGACGAGGCCAATTGGCTCGCCTACCGCCAAGCTAACCTCAAGTTTGCTGAAGCTATTCGCGGGCTTGTCCGTTCCGGTGACATGGTCTGGGTCCAAGACTACCATCTTATGCTCCTTCCGATGTTGCTGCGTGGCCTGATAGATGGCCCAGGGAAAGACGGAAGCCTCACGCAGACCGAGCTCGCGAAAATCAAGCAAGGGATCGTCGAGGAAACACCAGAAGTCGAGCACGAGGTGCTGTCCGACGTCAAAATTGGATTTTTCCTGCATACACCGTTCCCAAGCTCCGAGATTTACCGGTGTGTTTGCCCCGTAAAGCCTGATCGATCTCGACACTAAACAAGTTTCATAGCATTCTTCCCGTTCGGCGGGAGATTCTCCTCGGAATCCTCTATAGCGACTTGATCGGCTTCCATACTTATGATTATGCCCGGCATTTCCTCTCGTCCTGTACACGTATCCTTGGCGCTCCAACCATGCCCAACGGCATCGAGTTCGAGGGCCATTACTCACAAGTTGGGACTTTCCCCATTGGTATCGACCCCGATCAGTTCATCAATGTGAGCAGAAGAGACGCGCTAAAAGCAACTTGACGCGCTAACCTCTTTTCTTTCAGAACCTGGAAAAGCCTGCCGTGAAGGAACGCATCGCCGCCCTCGAACAGCGGTTCAAAGGTGTGAAGATCATCGTCGGAGTCGATCGTTTGGACTACATCAAAGGTGTACCTCAGAAGCTGCACGCTTTAGAAGTGTTCCTTACCGAACACCCCGAGTGGATTGGAAAGGTGAGGCATCCTTTTCTTCAGCCATTTCGCCGCGACCTGACCGCGGGCAACCAGGTGGTTTTGGTGCAACTCGCGGTCCCATCACGCCAAGACGTGGAAGAATATCAGAACCTGCGCTCTACTGTCAATGAGCTCGTTGGGCGCATCAACGGCCGGTTCGGGACGGTCGAATTTATGCCCATCCACTTTATGCACAAAAGCCTGGCATTTGACGAGCTTTGCGCGCTGTATGCTGTTAGTGACGTATGCTTGGTGTCTTCCACCCGCGATGGAATGAACCTGGTACGTTCATCCAACCCGAGTGCTTCGCTGAATTAACGAGTCGCCTAGGTTTCGTACGAGTACATCGCATGCCAACAGGAACGTCAGGGCTCCATGATTCTGTCCGAATTTGCTGGTGCTGCCCAGAGTCTCAACGGAAGTATTGTGGTCAACCCCTGGGATAGTCAACAAGTTGCGGACGCAATCCACCAGGCTGTGACCATGTCCCCGGAGGTTCGCGCCGAGAACCACAAGAAGTTGTTCAAGGTACGTCTTTACACCGTCAAGAGGAACTTTTGATTTGACTGGTGGTTCTAGTACGTCAACAAATACTCCGCCGCGTACTGGGGTACCTCTTTTGTCGGGGAGATGTCCCGTATCAACCCCTCGCAGCCGCATGCCATCCTGCCTACCATTGGAGGTCAAGTGGCTACGGCCCACATTGACCGTGAGGGCCAGGAGTTGGAGCACGGCGCAGTTGCTGCATAGATGTGTGTGTGTGTTTTTTTTCGATACCTGGCGACATTTTAAAGAATACGTATATTTCATTTTACCTGACACTTTGAATGACTATACAAAAGTAAATCTTATCCGGGTGATTCAGCCGATGGTTTCTTCGTCTAGTGTAAAGCAGCGGGTTTACCTCGTTGTATGCATGTCGACGGGTTGTTCGGAGGCGCTTCACCGATGGTCCTATCAGATTACAAAGCTATCTTGCAAAGTGCCACCAGTCAGACGTCCACCTTACCTCGACCAGGCCCCAACCACCGGCCAGCCTCCTCGATGTCTCAAGCTTTGGAGAACTTCCATGTGGTCGAGTCGACCCAACAGTTCAAAGACCTGCTCTCGGCGGATCTCGAGCGCATATCGCTTCTGAACTTTTGGGCACCATGGGCCGAGCCATGCATCAAGATGAACGAGGTAGTTTCCGAACTGGCCAAGAAAAACCCCAAACTTTTGACGCTGCAGGTCGGCTCAGTCTCTCAACGCAGCCAGCGGACTCGACTAACTCTGATGGGGGTAGATTGAAGCCGACAAGGAGTCCAATGAGGATATCTCTGATTCATTCAAGATCGAGTCTGTGCCAACGTTTTTGATCCTCAAGGTAAGATCTCCGGCCATCCCGGCCCATCCGAACGCTGATTCGGAATACAACCCAGGGCCACGACTTGCTGAGTAGGATCGATGGTGCGGACGCACCGGCACTTACCGCCGCCGTTCGAGCCCATGCCCAACAAGCGCCACAGAACCTGGCAAGGTCCGACAAATCTCCCGAGCAAGAGGAGACGACTGAGCAACTGGATGACCGGATGCGAAAGTTGATGAATCAGAGCAAGGTTGTGCTGTTCATGAAGGGAACACCCGACGCTCCTCGGTGTGGGTTTTCGCGGCAGACAGTGGCGCTGCTCCGGGAACAGAATGTCGAGTTTTCTCATTTTGATATCCTGACGGATGAAAAGGTGCGAGCAGGTGAGTAATATCGATGGTGTTGCTTGATCCATGTCTCTGACGGATGTATTAGGGCTCAAGGTACTGAACAATTGGCCCACCTTCCCCCAGATCATTGTCAAAGGGGAATTAATCGGAGGTACGTTGGCTTTACGTTATAAATATTGTAACGGGCTATTAAGTGGCGTGTCAGGCCTGGATGTATTGAAGGAAAGTATTGAGAGCGGCGAGTTCCAAGAGATTTTAGCTGCATAGATGAACGAGTACGATGTCTCGGTGCCGAATTAACTTGTGATTTAATGACTCGCATTGATGACTGGCTCGGTGCGTCATGCAGTTCCTGAGGTGAAAGTTTTCCTGTGCGGAAACGCTATGGAGCGAACAGCCGAGGGGAGCGTTGCCAAGTGAACTTGACATTTATGCAGCATTTAGCCTGTTTCTCCGCAGTTCCCTGTGGGATGAGCGAGCTGTTTTGGCTGTGCTATGCAACGCGGGTGTTATGCAGTCCCGGAGCGAGATGCGGATCTAACGTCGGATGTAAATATTGGTTCGCTGAAAAAACTCGACGTGTCTCTTTGCTCTGCTCCCTCCTCTGTCCCCTCGGCCAAGCTTACGCTGGGAACACACTTGGTTCCCCACCTTTGAACACCATTTCGCCAGAAGAGCGAAACTCCGACCTCCGACTCCAGTGTCGAGAGTAAGCCACTCGATAGTCAGGTTTGATACGGATTGATAACCATGTCTTGTCTCTGTGTAGGTGGTCGTCCGTCCGAGGCACGTATCCTTGTTATCCGTTGGCATTAAAATTTGCCCTGACTTTGTTGATTGAGCAGGCGAACCACCCTGACGAGCCTTGCATTGCATCACAGATAACCGTTTGCAAGCGCCCTATCCTGCTCTCCGTCTCTTCTTGGCTTCGAGCTCTTAAAAAACCCATATCTACTGTCCATTTATCCTCGCACAGCGCGAGGAACCCCCTCTTCTGAAGTCCTTTTTTCTTACCGCGTCCGCCCGCCCCGGCTCCCCGGTGGCGGATCGATACGGTAATCGAGGACATACTCGTACACAAACTACCGTCGATCTCGCTGGATCCTACGTTCGTCGAGAGCTCCTCTCCCGGGAACTCGCTTGAAAAACGAATGGCACAACCTCAAGTTTTGCACTCCGCTCCCATCTACTTTAGCTCAAGCAACAATTCGACTGTCCCCCATCCTTACGGATCTTTCAACGATGCCGCACACGCTCTGATGAATGAGCTGCTCTCGGTCTCGCCGACCGTTTCTTACCCGATCGACTTTATCCCCGCCCACTCTATCTTTGCGGTAGACCCGGCCGTTCCCGAGCTGGAGTTCGCCGGCCTCCCACCTCTTCAAACCGGCACAGTTGATGAGGTTATCAACGCCACGGTGGCGAATGTGATATACGACACCGAGGATGGCGAACCCAACACGGAAAGCGCTTTTTTTGCTGCTGACCTAAGCAAAGTTTTGCTCCAGCACGAGCGCTGGCTGCGTTGCCTTCCAGGTGTAGAACCCTTTTATGGTGAGTTGATTACACCACCTTTCAACTGCTTTTCTAACGGTTACATGTTAGCCGTCAAATGCAATCCTGATCCTTACGTCCTTCGCCTGCTTTCTGCATTGGGGACCGGTTTCGACTGTGCCTCTCATGGTGAAATCAGCCAAGTCCTGGGGCTCAACGTCGACCCCTCCCGCATCATCTTTGCCAATCCGTGCAAGGCTACGTCATTCGTTCGCCATGCGGCCAAGGCTGGTGTGGACATGATGACCTTTGATAACCAAGACGAGCTTTTCAAAATTGCACGCGCACATCCCGAAGCAAAGCTCGTTGTTCGGATCCTTACAGACGACTCGAAGAGTCTTTGTCGTCTAGGCCTCAAGTTTGGCGCGCCTCTCGTTACGGTTCCGGCACTTCTCACTAAAGCCAAGGAGCTCGGGCTAAACGTGATTGGTGTCAGTTTCCATGTTGGGAGCGGCTGCTTCGATTCCAACGCGTTTGCCGATGCCGTGATGCGCGCTCGTGCTGTTTTTGATATGGGAGCTGACGCGGGGTATTGTTTCAGCCTTCTTGATGTCGGCGGTGGATTTGAAGATGGGAATTTCGAGGCAACCGCGCAAGTGCTACGAGATGCTCTGGTTCGTTATTTCCCGGACCGTTCCGGCATTCGCGTTATCGCAGAGCCGGGCCGTTTCTATGTATCGGGTGCATTCTCGCTTGCGGCCAACATCATCGCTCGCCGTGCCCGCGCTGGAGACGGCGACACCCCAGTCGAAGGCTCGTCAGAGGAGTGCGACCAGCCCAATGTCATGTGTAAGTGTGTCACTCGGCTACCTCAAACAATGCTGATTTTTTGAGCCTAGATTACATCAACGACGGCGTATATGGGGCCTTCAATTGCATCATGTTCGACCACCAACACGTCCATCCCTACGTCATCTCGTTGGGGAAGAACTTGACCGGCCCGGTCGATCCCAACCAAGTTACCCAAGCTCTGTGTAGTGTGTGGGGCCCGACTTGCGATTCCATCGACTGCGTCTGCCCAATCACTACGTTGCCTTCGAACCTCGTGGTCGGAGATTGGCTAGGGTTTGCTAACATGGGCGCATATACGATCTGCGCCGCGAGTCGGTTCAACGGGTTCGAGAGTAGCAAAGTACACTACACTTCTGGGGTTGGCGCGGAATCAGTCGCTGTTCGTCGTGCACTGGCGTCTCTGCCTGACTGTACGGTTCTCTGAGCAGTCCGGCCGGGCCTCGATACGTTCTCGGTCATTAGACGACGTCTTTTTCTGTTTTTTAATCTCTGTTTTTAATACACCATCGTGTTTGGACCACAGAAATATATACGCCACGTCGCCCCCTGTTTGTTGCGTGAGCCGAATAAGACCAGCCATCAGACCGCGCTGTTATTCGCAACAAAATCGAAGTTTTTGTGACTCAGCTAATTGACAGTTCGCCACGCGACGTGCCTTTGGTAACTCGGTTTGCTTGTCGGCGGATCCATGTTGCGCATCCATCGCCCAGTGTCGCAGCACACCAATCATCTGCTCATGGGCATTGTTCGCACTCTGATTTCAAACCGGAAAAGATCTACACGCCAGACAAATTGTGCGAACAGACGTTGCCCCTCGCTTGCAATTATCTAGGTACATGTGTCGGGACAAGGCGAGCCAATCTTCCCATACGTGCTGCGGATCACAACTTCCAGATCATGGACCGCATATACGAGCAAAAGGGTAAATTGCACCGCGTTGAGGGTTGGACGCTCCGAGCGATGATTTCTCGCTTGATGGCGGGAGCCGCGCTGTAAAGGCCACGATCAAGGGGTAGTTCAAAAGCCGACGTGGGCAAATCGAGCTAGTCTCTGATAAATCACGTTGAGAGCCAGAAGCGTACTGGAGGCATGTGGGCAGGAACCCACCCCCATAGAAGGTTTGTGCCGGAAATCTCGACGAGTTCCATCACTCTCGGCAGCTTACGGGTGTTTGCCTCGCTTTTCGGACTGATGGAGGTTACGGTTCTGGGACCGAGGGCCTCGAGAGCGGAGCGAGAAGACTCTCCAATTGATGATGCGAAGTGACGGGTGAAATCACCACTACGCTGGCCTCCCAGGGGCGGCCGGCCGTTGCACATATTTCGGCAATATATGCGCCGGAATTAAAACACAACCATAAGCAAACACCGACCAGCTGTGCGCGTACAAGGCAAATGCCAAGGTTGTTGCGTTTCACAACGTGTGGATATGGTTCCATGCGAGGATTCTTGGCCCGAGTTCCATCCCAGCTTGTGGTGCGGCCTCGCGGCTGAGGCATGTGCCTTCGGCACCGGGCCAGGCCTCCAGAGATGTGAGAGTGACCGGAAGCCCACGTCCCACGGGTTACGAGGGAGTTACAGGACTGCGATATGGTTGCTCGGCAAAGACGGTTGCATTGGACCCGAGACACGTTGCATATATATGGCGGTCAGGGCCTTGTTTCCCGCCCGTGTCGTCAGTGGCAACGAGACCCGACGACGAAACCGGCGGGCGGTCGGTGCCGACAGTGCTGTCAAGTGCGGCGGGGGCGACATGCATCTCGCGTGGCAGTCTCCAAGGGAGCCTTTGCAACGTGGTTGACATATCCGAACCGACGCCGATCATAAATCACACGAGATTTCCACGTGAGGGCTTCCACCCGGACCCCTGGCGGGCGGCAGAAGACTTTGCCGTCCAGATTTCCGTCTTCCGTTTCCAATTGCGCGTTGCTCCAAATACTGGCCTCGTAACGAACTTTCAACAGCGTCATCACAGCCCACACTCCCGTTCCCCTGCTTCTACTGCGCTACATTTATTGGGTTCCACGCGCTCGCCACAAGTGGTTTCAGGCTCCCCCTCAAGAAGCGCAGATCGAAAGGACTGCTCGTTTAGCTCGGCCTCGACAGTACCTGGCTTTCTAGTCTCCACTCGTCTGCGAATCATATTCAATTCGCCGTAGAGGGCCCCGAGGGATCGGAGTTCACAGCTTCAGCCCGCTTCTTCCACTTAACGCTATAAAGACACGTTCTAGGACGGGCAGGCCGCCATTTTATCCCCATCCCCCTTCGGTGCCAGGGCTTAACTTGACTTGTCCAACGAGGCATCCTCTCATGTCTCCGGAGATCCCCGCGGTATGCACATGCATTCTAATAAGTGGGCACCGTTGGAACTTAGGATCGATGCTTGCCTTTCAGCACCCCCATCCACAAACGGGTCCGTCATCCGCCATGATCCCGGAGCCGACGCCCTACCAGCCTCACAGGTACCAGCCGTACTCGACGCTTCAACACCGTATAACAAAAGGACGCTACATAACGAGCAACGACCCGAGGGGTTATGTGTACGTGTGCCGCTCTCTGCCAGCTCATCGCCACTAACACCCCCTGAACCTTTTAGGCCCGTATACGAGTACCCGCTCAATGGTTAGTTGGGCACCCAATCGTTGCGATCGTTGGCGATAGAACTGAATTGTCTATATCTCTAGGTCAATGGATTATGATGGATGTTGACGATGGCTATGTACTATGGTGGGACATTAGTTCACTGGACTGGAGGCCTTTTGTCTGACTCGCATGTGATTCCAGGACTGGTATATGGAAAGCACTCGGCAATACCAAAGGTTTGCCCCGCCTTTCGTGTTCTAGTTGTATGCTAACCGTCTCTTATAGCCGACATCGTAAAAATGCTCGAGTCTCAACCAGACCTTGCGCCGCAGCTCAGGCGAGTACGGGGCGGCTACCTGAAGATACAGGGCACCTGGATGCCTTTCGAGGTTCGTCTGAAACATCGTTGACTTGAGTGGAACGCCCGTCGCTCACACAGGCTTGTGATCAGGTTGCGCTGAGGCTCGCCCGCCGCGTGGCTTGGCCAATAAGAGAGGATTTGGTTCCGCTATTTGGGTCAGCTCCCATTTTGATTTCGTCGGTACTATTGCTGATTCGCGGGCGGTTTCTAGGCCTACGTTTCCCTCGACCTGCTTGTCTCCAGACCAACCGGGTTACGGGCAGGTCGTGGCAACGTCTGGGAAGCGCAAGAGCCGGCGGCCAGTTCAGGCCCCTGTTTTGCCTATCCACACTGCCCCTGGTGTACCTCGTCCTCCGGCGCCATACCAACCGACCGAGCCGCCCATGTATGCTCATCCTCAGGTCCCCCGACGTATCTCTGGTGAAATGTCGGATGTTGCGTATGGCTACCCTGCTCAGGAAAATTACCGCCCTGCGTCATCTCCATCGTACCCTCAGCAAAGTTCTTATGATCGGTATCATCAAGACGGACCATCGTACCACCACAATTACGGCGAACGTCCGAGAACTAGCCAGCGTGAGGTGGGAGGGTCTCCGGTCCGTGACCGACACACACACCGCTCGCGATATTCGCCCTACCCCTCTGCATCTCGCCGGGACTATGCCGGTGCCCAAAGCGGGTACAGGCACCCGCCAGGTGAATACGAATACCCGCCTTCGACACATGCTCTGCAATCTCGTTCCTCGGACTCGAACCTCCGCCATGCCCACGACCCTCATGAGCGGCTCACGCTCCCACCCATTTCAGCACTGGCTCCGAACCTCCCGTCTCCGCGTGGCGCATTTACCCTGCCTCCCCTTGTTGCCCCGGCCGTGGGCCCATCTCGTGGTGGTGCTAACAGTTCCGACGTGCCGTACCTTGGCCGTATGCGCCTCAATTCCGCAGCTGACACGGAGGATATCCCCCGGCCATCAGAAGCATATCTTCAACAAAGGCGGTCGTCCTCGGCGCCCCCTTTACATCTGGCGCCCAATAGGTACCCATTGCCACCGCGGTCTGGCGATCGTTTAGATGACACACGTGGGGGAGCCCGGCCTTCATGGTCCTTTGGTTCGTCCGACAGGGGCGTGGTGGTCAACGAGCGTGATTCTCACCCCGACACTCGCCGCTCGGATACTTTTGCATGGTCGTCGGTTCGGGGCGGTCCGTCTACCTCGCCTCCGCCGTCGGCTTCAAACTCTACTCACGGAGCGCTGTCGACCAATGAGCACTCCCCCATCTCTCCACGAACGCCATATGGCTGGGAGTCTCGTATGGCCCCTCCATCTGTGTCGGGCAGGAGCACTGACCACCCCATAATTCGACGTGGGTCTCCGCGAGAGCGTTCTAGGTCTCCCGAAATATCTGTCGCCCCGGAGTACGAAGAGGACCGGCGTTCAACGCTCGAGGTATCCCGGAGGTCGAACAGTCCCAGTCATTCCCGCAAGTCATCGGGACATAGTCAGACTGAAACTATGCAAGCGGCCAGAGCTCCTCTCCGGCCTTGGTGATTCTATGCTGCCACAGATTCTTCTTTCCTTTAGTTTTCACCTGCTTCATGCACAACTGTTCTTTGATACCATGCCTCCTATTCGTCATGAGCTTGTTTGTTTCCTAATGCGATCCCACCAATTATAATTCTAGCCACCACATTTGTGTATACTAGCGATATTTAATTGTGACATATGCGGATATTCTGACCTGAAATTTCGTGGTTGTGAGCATGGCGGCGGTACCCGCCAGGAATGGGACAAAGTGGCTGTGCATTGTGACAACATTTGTCCCTGACCATGATCCAATGAGCACATTTGAACTTCAACCGCTGCCCTCCTCAGCGCCTCGACTGCAGGACTTTCAACGTCCTCGCCACATACACAGCATGAAGTTCAGCAACTCTCTCAAATTCAACGCCAATTCGGAGTGGTGGGAAGAATACATCGCGTATGTTGTTTCTCGTGGCCTCGTAGGCTGAGTTCTCAAGCCTGTACAGTTACTCGGCGCTCAAGAAACAAATCTATACACTTGAAGCCGAGTCGGCTGCTCCTGAGCACCTCCCAGATGTTGAGCGTGGCGAACGGTCTGCGTTGCTAGGTGAACACAGCCGCCGAGCGACCGATTCCGTCTTTCGACCGTTGTTGGACGCCGAGCTCACGAAGATCGTTACCTTTTACGACGTCCAGGAAAAGGAGCTCTTGTATGATGTCATGGAGCTTGAACAGCTGGTCGCGAAGACCGAAGAGGAGGGAATCAACTCGTCGCACGCCGAGGATTCTGATGAGGGTAGCGACGAGGACGAAGATGAGGACGATACCAGGAGCAACGGCGGCCCTCAATCGATAGGAAGGCGTCGTTCCGGCTCCCAGAGCCAAACTGCGAGCAATAGTCGTACTTTGGGTGAGCGATGTTCTGACCTTGATGAATTTTACTGAGAATTGTGTAGGTTTGTCTTTTACAGAAGACCCCACGTCTGCGACTCGTCCTGACCCTACACTATTGGCTCGCTCGATTACCCGGCCTGACAATATAGACCTTGAGGCTAGCATAGCGTCTGTGCGTGCACCTGGCTCAGATTCTGGCGCTGGTCCCCACTCGCCAAGCCGGCGCCGGACTCGAGGAGCGAGCATGTCTATAATCTCGCAAAAGACTCCACTGAATACGCTTCTACGGCTTGTCAAGCCCGGCCTCTCTCCAAATGCCGTAGTTGGAGATAGTATTTGGCAACTACGCACACCAGCAGCTACGGACGTTCAAATGCTCTTCAAGCGCCGGATAACTACGGTAAGAAACTTTTGAGCCCTTTCGTTGTGCCCTCGCTGATTTCACGCAGCTCTACATCTCTTTGACCTCGCTTAAATCTTACGTGGAGCTAAATTATACTGTGAGTGTCCCAATCCTGGTAAATTTCTTGTGTTCAGATCGTTTGGCGCTTCACAGGGATTCCGCAAGATTCTCAAAAAGTGTGTATATCAACTAGCACTCCAGCCTTTTTTTTTTTCTAAACTACGTCCCCCTAGATACGATAAGATCACATACAACGAGGTCCGATTTGATGTGCTCCTCAAGTGCTTCACTAATACATCACCACTAGCTCAAAGATGATTACATCCACAATGTTGTGGAGAAATCTGCTCCGTTCACGCAATCTTCCAAGGATCGCGTTAGCAATGCTATCAACCGTACAGTCAATCTGTATGCCAAGTGTGTGACCCGTGGGGATCACGCTGCGGCGATGCGGCAGCTTCGTGTTCACCAACGAGAACATGTGAGTACTTGTTAATTAATTCGTACACATTATAATAACGTGGGATAATAGATTGTCTGGGAGCGAGATACTGTTTGGCGGCAAATGATTGGGAAGGAGCGTCGAGGGGAAGGTGCTGATGGTCAAGTTAAAGCACTCGGACTAGGACATGCCGACTCTCGTGCTGTCCCTCTCTTCACCTTCTTTGGGTTGAGGTTTACGAGGAAGAAGACATTCTTGTTGCTGGCTATTGTCATTTTCATGGTGCTTCTGAATGTGCAAATGGTCGAAGGGAAAGAGGCAAATAGATGTCTGGCAATCTTGATTTTTGCGACTATATTATGGGCGACAGAGGTGCGTCTTGCCTCTTGTGATGGCACCAATAGAGCTAAATTATTCCCGTAGGCCATTCCATTATTTATTACGTCTATGGCGGTCCCCATGATGGTTGTTTGTCTACGGGTGGTACGGGGTCCTGAGCCTGAGTATGAGCGTTTCAGCGCCGAGGAGGCAACCAAGTAAGCAGTGTGCACCGGGGCCAGCTTGATCCACCTCTGATACAGCCCTTGAAGGTACATATTCTCGGCCATGTTTTCGCCCACTATCATGCTTTTGATAGGTGGATTTACAATCGCTTCGGCATTATCTAAGACCAACATTGACCGTGTTCTTATTACTCGTGTGTTGAGCGTTGCTGGGACACGGCCCAATGTCGTCTTGTTGTCTTTCATGGGGGTCTCATGCTTTGCAAGCATGTGGATCAGGTGTGTTCGATCTACTGGGACGTGCGTGACAAACTAACGCGGTAGTGACTTGGGCAGTAACGTTGCGGCCCCAACCTTGTGCTTTACGCTCATTAAGGCTCGTTTTGTTCTCTCTGAAGGGCATCGAAAACTAATATCCTTGTAGCCTATCTTGCGGACCTTGCCTCAAGGCTCATCTTTTGCCCCTTGCTTAATTGTGGGTGCTTTATGCGGAAAATAATGTTATCGCTAATGAATATATCTAGTTGGCCATCGCACTTGCTGCTAATATTGGGGGCCAAAGCTCCCCGATTTCGTCCCCGCAGAACCTCATCACCCTCCAATATATGGATCCGCCGCTTGATTGGCTTGAGTGGTTTGCTGTCGCTATCCCCGTATCTGCAGTGACGATCGTCTTGATCTGGCTCTTGCTTCTCGTCTCCTACAAGCCTAGTCTAGCACCTGACGGCACGGAGCTTCGTATCAGGCCCATTCGACCCACTAAGGAGACTTTTACGCTCAAACAATATTGGGTATCTTTCGTTTGCCTGGTCACCATCGGCCTCTGGTGCGTTGCACATCAAATTGACCATGTTTTCGGCGATATGGGCGTGATTGCAATTATCCCAATTGTGGCATTTTTCTCTACCAATGTATTGAAGAAGGTCAGTTATGCTTTAACTCTGGTGTGCGATATTTAACTCTATCTACAGGAAGATTTCGAGCAATTCTTATGGACGATCGTGTTCTTGGCGATGGGCGGAATTGCCTTGGGCAAAGCTGTTGTATCTAGCGGGCTTCTCGCCACCATGGATGACGGAGTACGAAGTTTGGTTGAAGGGCTACAACTGTACGAGATCGTCCTCGTGCTCTCGGTGGTTGTGTTGGTCAGTCGGCTATTTGACTACTCCCCGGACACTCCTGACTGTTTGTGTTACAGGTTATCTCAACATTCATCAGCCATACCATTGCAAGTGTACTTCTGGTGCCGATTGCTGCGGAAGTTGGATCCAATCTCGCAGACCCTCATCCACGACTCTTAGTGTTCATCACGGGTCTAATTTGCTCTGCGTAAGGAAACTGGTTTTCACTTTCCTAGCCGGTGTTTGATCAAGCTAACCCCATTGCTTTAGTGGAATGGGCATGCCCGTTTCTGGCTTCCCTAATCAAACTGCGTAGGTCTGTTTCGATGGTTGTCAACCTCACCTCACTCATGCAAGCGTGACAGGGCAACTCAAGAGGATGAAATGGGCAAGGTGTATCTTACCAACACAGACTTCTTGAAGAACGGCGTCCCAGCCAGTGCGGTAGCCACGATGGTAGGTTTTGTCCAACTGTCTGGCCGGGCCCACAACTTATAGTTCACAGGTTGTTGCGACTGTGGGATATGGCCTTATGAGATTGGTCCTCAAGTGAGTGTTTTTGCAGAGCTCTGGCGTTCTATACTTGAGCTTGTTTGTTGTAGGCTCTAGATTATGGGGTAGGCGTTCGGAATATGTTGTACAAACTTTATTCCTTCTGCGCGCAATCGTTAACAGTATCTTACACAATTTTATTTATTCGTTACCACAAATGCCACCAACCGATCATCCCAGCGAATAGCAACTTCCAAAAATTTGAGGTGTACAGGTTACGAAGAAGTCCCGGAATGATAGCCACGTCAAATACGTGAGCGCCGCCCAACCATATGTCCCAAAACGAATTGAGCGACCAGCGCACACACGCCAACTCCGACAATCACGAGGTAGGGTGGCAAAGTCACCGGTGATAGGCCCCCAGACGACGATGATTTAGGCTCATCATGATCGTCTATACCGTTCTGGCTTGAACTTGCTGTCCCTTGCTTTCGCTTGGCTTCTTGCTTTTCGAGGCTCGCTAATCTCCGTTCGGCCTCGTCTAAGCGTCGGCACAAATCATCCCAGACACCACGCGGGACAGCGATAGTCTCGCCTTGGATCGTCGTATTGTCTGTCAACGATTCGGCACTAGTGCGTGTGATCGGAGCGCTCGCAAGCACGCGGCGACTTGTGCCCCCAGGAAAGTCGACCTCCCACGCTTTAGCACCCCATGAGGTCGCGCGGAGACGCTCCCCCTGAACACCTCCATCTCGGGGAAGCACCTCCATGGTTGGTTCCTCATTTGGGGCGGTCCATTTGATTTCGCCTGGATCATGGAACGGCGGAATTGAGTCTCGTTGAGGGATAGTAGGTAGATCAACCAAGGGTGGAAGCGGTGGGGTTTCGACAAACACGGATTCACTTGTCCTTGAGGATTGTGAGGTCACGGGTGAATCGATCGGCTGAACAACGGCTGGGTCGAGAATTGTGCGGAACAACGTGTGTTCATCGTTCCTGTGCCCGAACTCCTCCGGTTCGCATACAATAATAGTATTATCCCCGGCTGTATCGGCTTCGCCCGCCGAGGTCATCTTGCCACCGACGAAGTCCAGATCTTGGTTCAACTGGCCGACCTCGATATCTGGGGCAGTCCGACGTCGCTCCAAGTTTCGCACTATCTCCTGGACACGCCCAGCACTTGAGCTTGTGATAGACGAAGTAGACTGAGCACGGGAACGGCCGGGGTGCGGGGAAGCGGCATTTTTCAGCGACCTATCCGATTCAAAGCTGAGAACTGAGGAGTTTCGAGACAAGTGCCCCTCTGACTGGTCGCTGGAATCTTCGGGTCGAGGCGAGAGAATACGGACGGGTGATGTAGGCGTGGATATCCACGAGCTTGATTCCTCGCGCTCCAGCACGGTGCTAGGAACACGTCGCCCGTGCCCGCGGGTGGAGCCAGTGTTAATACCTTCTTCAAGTCCAAGCCCCCATATACGGCCTTTCAGCAGGCTCTTGCGGAGATCCAAGGAAGATGATAAAAGCGCGGTTCTCCAGAGCTGGTTAACACCCAGCCTTTATGTAGAGGTGTGCAAAATGAGTCACGGGCAACCTCTGCAGATGCTAAGATCACCCACTCTTCCATATCCTTTTCAGCCAGTCGTAGAAACGCTCGACCATTGAGTTTGCACTCGACCACAAAGTTGGCGATATCTTGGGCTACAGGCTTCGGTACGAGAATAACTTCGCTAGACTTGGAACTATTGAAACGGAGGGCTGTAAGCAGGTATTGAGCGAGTTGAGCAGGTGTCCACAGTTTAGGATTGTCCTGTGAGCTCGAGTTGAGTTTCACCCACACAATATATTGGCGCGACACGTACAGGTAGAGATGGAACCGTTAGATCCTCATCTGTGGACAAACGTAGAGACATGGATTTGTTGTGTTTCAATCTCCATTGCCGAATGACCACCTCGACTCGTTCGTCAGAATCCTCCTTGTTGCTATTATATCCTGGATCAAGTTCGCCTTTGGGTAACGGGAGGGGCGGCGGAGTATAATGAGCGTTCAGGCTTTTGGTATGCCTGTGCCCACGACTTTGCGAGTGACGCCTTAGGCTAGGAGTAGACGGAGAGGTAGCAATTGGTGTTGGCGCCAAAATAACTGCAGAGGTAGAATTGGAGCGTATATATCCTGAAGAGAAGGAAGTGCGGATATAAGGAGGCGGTTCATATTTTGAGGCTGGAAATGGAATGCCGGGAGACGCAGGGGGAGACGGGGGCAAAGGCGGGTATAATTCCGTCATGTTGAGAAAGGATTCGAGTCGTGAGGCTCGTGCGCGTCGTCGTTGTGTCGTAAAATAAATTCAAGAAGAAATGGATTGGCAGGGCTGTAGCTCACTAGGTGGTAGTGCGGTTGAGGATGACGAAATTGACCCCTATCCGCAAGTCGCGACCGGTACACTTTGGAGTTGTTTGGACAACGCCACTATTCGCGCGCGTGAACTGAACCATGTCCACCTCGCCGGCACCTCCACAGCATTACATCGTGGCAGATGACGACGATGTCAACGACGAAGACCTTCCTAGCTTCACTCGGCCTTCCGTACACGGGGAGACAGTTCCCCTGACCCCTGCAGGCAGAACGCCAATGGAACCAGTTGTTCTGACACCCAATCCGGCCTTGTCTGGCAACATTGGGTCTTCAAGCGGAACAGAAGCACAGGGGCGCCCTAACAGCACCAGGCAGCAGTACGGAGGCGTCCGAGTAGAGACTAGGTTTGTTCCCTTGTAACCACTGACCGCGTCTCTGACACGCATGCAGATACTCTGGCGTGGACACACTCGATGAACCTGTGACCGCTACCATCGTGAGTACTCTACAAGCAGCAGATACTCGGTCTAATCGAAACACTAGGCTCGAGATTTATCGTCCATCTATAGCAAACTGCTCCAAGTTCTTTACCCCCGTCGAACTGGCGCCGGTAGAGAAGTTTTGAGGTCAGTCAAAGGTGACGCAGTCGTTTAATTGACCAACGTTTTCTGGGCGTCTAGGGACTGGGACTTGTGGGGGCCCCTAATTCTGTGCCTCGCTCTTGGCATCCTGTTGAGCGTCAACGTAAGCGAGCATACACGAATGTTTGTTCGTGCAAATAATGTCAGATTTGTAGGCACCTCCTACTCAATCTCTAGGCGTTTTTACAGGTGTCGTAGTCATCGTATCAGTAGGCTCCCTAGTCGTTACCCTCAACGCGAAGCTTCTGGGAGGTCGTGTGTAAGTGCCGCCCAGTCCGAGACCAGAGTATCCAACTCATACCTAAAATATAGTTCGTTATTCCAATCGCTGTGCGTTCTGGGCTACTGTATCTTCCCGTTGGGTGCGTTGCTCCCGTCCTGGTAAATATTGTTGTCTAACAAATCACACAGTATTAGCAGCAATCGTCTCCACCTTTGTCCGCGTTCTCTATGTTAGGGCCCCCATCGCCATTGCGGCCTGGGCTTGGTGCGTCTGGGGTGCGCTTTCCCTTGCCTCTGATTGACCTGCACTCAACCCGAAGTTCATTCCCTAGCTGCGGTGAACTTTTTGGACGGCACAAAAATAGAGCAGCAACGCATTTTACTTGCAGTGTACCCGCTGCTGTGAGTCCCTTGCCACCACCCGTATTCACGTAGTAACATGAGACTTTCGTTAAACCTAGGCTGTTTTATTTTCTGCTTGCGTGGATGATTCTGATCCAATGAAGAGGCTATGCATTTCCATGTGATTGCTATTCGAGCTATGATCGGAGAATGCCAAGAACCCCTGTACCTGTGCTCATCCACGCTCTTCAGAGCATCCCGTCTCGCTTGAACAGGCATCCGGACTGCTTAGACGAAGCTATATACGGCGTACATACAGGTGACTAGCAGTTAGCAGACCGCAGCTTGGCTGCGGTGCCATGACTGAAGTTAAATATGGCCCGCCCCCAATCCACAGTCTACAACTCTCTCGAATAGTCCCCTGCACAATGGCTTCCGAGGCCGTGACCACAACCGAGGTAACCAGCGCGCCAAACCTGGAGCTCGTCTTCAACAAAGACAACCCCTCCAATTGTGTCCTTACGCCCTCTAATGGCTCTGGGCCGTGCTATTCCGCCGTCGCAAAGCTACGGGACGGAAAGGACATGGTAACCACCTATCGTAAATCCCAGAGTGGCCCGACCGACGACTGGGAGAGTACCCCAGTCATTGCGAGTTTGGAATGGCGCGAAGTGTTTAGCGATAAGCTTGCGCTTGCTGGAAAGCCGTTGGTCAGTTCCGGGAACATACTAAAGAAGAAGATATTTTCGACGTCAGTACCACTCCTGCAAGTATCGCTAGCTACTAACTCGAGTTGCAGCACCGTGTCTTTCTCGGACGATCAGGGTCGCAAGTATGAATGGAGAGGATATGGTGCCGGGCTTCAAATGGTTGTAAGTAGTGTTGGGTATCACTAATATTCTCCACCTGAAACACCCCCCAGTTGTTTGAGAAAGATGGAAAGGAAGGAATTGCAGGCTTCAAGAAATCCCGCCTTGACCATGCCTCTGGTGTCGTCTCCCCTGCGGTTTTGACGCTCAGCCCACGGGCGGTAGAGATTGCCGACCTCGTGGTTGTCAGTTTCCTTGTACTAGAGAAACAACGTAGGATGGACGATGCTTCTTCGAACAACAAGGCGGACGCATTCACATCAGCCGACATTGGAGTTGGGAACATTACGGGTGGAAATAACATCTACAAGCACGGTGTCTAATCCACCACCACGGAGAATGAATTTGGCCTTGGCATCGGGTGGCTTGTGGAGTGCGCACCGTACTTGTGACAATGTATATTTGTTGAATTTGTGAGATGGCAGAGCCGGCTGGAGAAAGGTTGAGGGCCTGGAACATGAACGCCGGAGGCAACAGCGAGCGGTCAGGTGACGCAGCCGGGGTTGCACCAGCCGAGCGGCGGCCAAAACCTAAGTTAGTGGGAGCAACAGGATGAGGGCAGGAAAAGGAAAAGGAAAAGAAAGCCAGGGAACAGGGGAAGATGGGGGAAGGGTGGAACTGATGGTGTGTTGCATGTGCGCGCTTCGCGTGCGGGGTGTAGCGGGCACGCAAGCGCCCGGGAATATATTCGGCGCGGTCACGTGTCTGTGTGGACCACACGATGCATAAGCTAGGGTTTCAACTGCGACACATGAATGAGCGACATACGTGGCCCAAGAAAATGCGAGATAGTAGCTAGGTTACGTACCTCCAATTACAAAGAATAGATAAGCAAACCGCAGAGAAACAGGGGAGGAAGTGTCTGAAGTAGTGCAGTCATTTTTCTGGAAACACCAGCCAAGTATTCACCACAGAATTACAGGGCAAGGAGTTGAGATAAAACACATAGACTAGCATATATGCAATTCACTAGAGAATACAATGCCCGACTTCAGACACCTTCCTCTCTTGTTCCTCAGTGGTTTACCTAGATTTTCTTGCCTTTTTTAAATAAATAAAAAACTTCAAGTACATTTTCTTTGGCCGTATATGCAGCTCATTCACATCTTGCAGTCGAATCCCCAACCCATGCACTGGGTTGCAACCAGGAAAACCATCCACTTGATTCCTGTACACAGAGGCAGTGAACTCCAGGCGACAACACAGGTATTTTATGGAGAAATGCATGCAAAAAGAATCCCTTAGACCGGGATCGAACCAGTGGCCTCAAGATTCAAGATTACACAATCTTGATTACGTAATAACCGTTACAGTCTTGCGCTCTTCCAGCTGAGCTACCAAGGGATGGTACAGTATCACTCTATGTGGCCTTCAAAGGTATGTTCCCCGGAGTGCAGCTGTAACCTTGCTCTCCCTGCTGCTACTTATCTCTATCTTCCCCGAGCTATGCCTCGTGTTGTTTGTGGTCTATCATAGAGCTCCACTGTGGCTAGGGCTGAGAGTGGGGATACCCACAGGTTTTCAGGGGTATTGCAAATTTGCGGCTCACAGGTGGTCACTAGTGAGGCCCAGGTGGATAACATGATATATGTAGTAGCTGTCCAAGTTCTGATCTTGTCCGAAAGCAACACGTCTCCGCATCGACAGCTGAAAGGACCGGGCCTTCCTTCACCAAGGACCAATAGCGGTTAGAGCCGAATGAGTAAGATGTATGCGCGTAAATTTCGAGCCCAGGCAGAGCTTTCGACCAAGGTTACGCTTTTCCAAGCACCCTGCACCCTGTTGAACCGGGGAAACCCCGGTACGCCTATGCTTCAAACTGATATACTACTTTAGGAGCTGTCTTAGATAGTGTACAAGCGCTCATCGCCCGTAGTAGAAACTCTGGAATTGTACAAAATATTTGGCCGTGATGCTACATACTATCACCGTACCCCGGCGGGATCGCTTTGGCTCTCGCTAAGCGCCGGGTCACCAGTGGCTGATTCCTCATCACCACAGCCCGCCCGTCCTTGCCTGAACGGGGCCTTAACGGTGGCTATAAGCAGGATTTTTAAAAATAGGGGTTTTTTATTCTTCGTACTCAGGCCAAGCACATTTATCCCGTGGGTAAAATTCGCATATTGGTTCAACTATCTCGGTCATTTTGCCCTAGCAAGGTCTTTCAACCGCCCATCAACGACCGGCTTAACCACCACCAGATCAATCTTGCCCTTTGACGCCATCGACCTGGAAGGATTCCCACACCTTGCCAGTGCACCATCATACTTGTCAATATCCGTCATGTGCTCCTGCTGCGCAATCCGGAGAGCGTCGCCAATTTCAGGAATGGTGTGCCCGGTTGGCGCGCGTTGGCGCTCAAAATTGACGATCATCTCGGTGGCTTTCAGCCAACGCTGCTTGGCCTTGGAGAGTGTGCTTGGGGTCGTGGAGGAAAGGAACCTGGGTGCGCTATTCTGTTGCTGGACTTTGAATGTGTGGATGTATTGCGAACCTGCCAGGTATCATCTCAGACGGCGACGGTTCCAATCAGGCAAGACCTGACTTACCCAACAAGTACCTCCGAACAATCGAGCTCATAATAACACCATTTTCGTCATCAATTAGGTATTGTTTCCCTTTCAGCGCTTCGTATCCGTCGTGGCCAGAAGCCATGTACTCGCGTGTGACAATTCGATACACTTGGCTTGTGTCACGTTCGAGCGGTCTCCCGTTCCTGCTTTGCACCGAGCCATCGGGGGAGACTTCTTGTTCTGCGATCCAGATGCCCTTGATGCGCTTCCCGGGCGCAAGTCTCGAGTCCCACTCAACACGGAATCCCGATACGATGGGAAAACGCCTGCAGCCAAAATCAGCTATTTAAATAAACCGCCCGGTGGACGCACCCTTCTTGAGCTGGCCAAGTTGACAGTGCCGATTCTAAAGCGTTCCAGATAGTTTCTCCATCCAGGGCTTGAACGACTATGGGATCTGCGAACGGGAGGATCTCTAGTAAATCTCCCAGGGTAATCTCGCCTGGGCATACACCTCAGTTTGGTGATATGGACAAGGATTTATATACGCACCAGGACCATAAACAGAATCTCCTCGCAAAGTCCCGCCACAGATCAACACCCCATCCGCAACGCCTCCTGCCTTGACGCAAAGCGCATCGTCATACGCATGCCGAAGAACATCCGCCATCCAGTTTCCTAGCGCAGACTAGGAAGGTGTGAGTCGACCGAGGAATGTATCATTAAAAGACCGACCTCGTCTGTTCGAACCAAATCCGACTTAGCATTCCATTCTGCTAGCGAATGACAGATAGGTTGAGAGAGCGAAGAAGACACCGAGTCAAGTTGTTTTTTGAGTACCTCCGTCAGGGAACGAGATGGTGGCATATCTGGCTGGACAACTCGTCGTGCCCCTTGTCGTACAAGATCAGACTGAGGAATTGGTTTATAGTAGCATACCCACCACGGATGGATTTGACTATTTTCCGGCGAACGCTACCCTCGGGCGTGTCCTCCAACTCGAGAGTAATTTCGCTTAAATCTCGGAAATCCGTGCCACTCTTGACGATGCTGAGATCGAGGTTGAGTATATGCTGAAAATCGATATTAACTACTCACAATACCCCATCATCCTCTTCGCTTCCCAGACAGGTGCTGCCAAGATCATAGTTGTCCCAAGACGCTGCCCCACGTCCAATGTAGTACCTTGAGGCAATCACCTTGAATATGAGAGGCAAAAGATGTAGGTTCGACCTACATGTGGTCGTGTCCCCCGAAAAGTACATCGGCTCCGTGCGAGTTCACAGCGTCTGATGACATCTGCGAATGCGCCATTACTGCTTTGGCCAATTCGATGTCCTATTGGGGTTAATGGTATCGTATGGGTTATTTGACCGCTTGCGAGGAGCTTACATTTGGCAGCCTGCACTTCAAAGTCATTGCTTGGAACACCAAGAGGCTAAAAGCGAGCTGACCTTGCATGTGTGAGCGCCAAGATAACATCACATTTATGTGGCCCGTTCGGGTCGCGGAGCTCTTCCGAGAGACTCCTGGTAGTATCTACCATCGATTGGTACTTGAAGCTGGCGGGCCATGAAGCGACGGTTGCAATCCATTCTCTACGGGACAAGTTATGTGTCAAGAATCTAGAATAAATAGGGTTGTGCGTACTCTTCAACTAATCCAATAACGCCAACCCGAACCCCACCTCGTTCGAATACTTGATAGCGGGTAAGTTTGTCAGGTACGGTGCCAGTGTCGGTGTCAATGATGTTGCTCAAGATCCAGGGCTGTCGGAACAGTCAGGAGATAGAAAGGATAGGGAAGTGGGCAGAATATACAAAAGTGCAGTCGTTCACGAGTTTACATAAATGCGGATATCCGAACTACGGGTAGATAGAGAAGAGTCAGAACAATGTACAATAGATGTATAATAGCCCTTACATCGAAATCGTGGTTCCCTGAGCGGAGGACATAATTTAATCACACACCGCGAAACGCTTATGATACAACTGACCTGTAAGGGCCGCGTCAGGCGCTATGTCGTTCATAACCGGAACCTAGAAGCTTTCAGTTCCTAACTATATGGGATGCAACGGGAGTTTACCATGTGGCTACCCCGGGTAACTGTGGATTCCACACTGGGGCTAAACAGGTCACCGCTGAACAGCACTAGGCCATCCTGTTTCCCGTCAGACCGTTCACTCCAGCTATTGCGTATAGACTCCAAAAGTCCGGCAAACTGCGTAACATCTGAGAGACCGAAGTTAGTAAGCCTTCAAGGTTCAAGCAAGCCGGTACACGCCCACCTATTGTGCCGCTCGTGCCCTGGATTTTTTGTTTAGTGACACGATAGACTGCCCGGCCGTGTCAGCTACAGGTTAGTTTGTCGGACAGATACGTACCATCGTTGAAATGAAGCAGGGACAAGGTCGACATGTGTAACGCTGGCTGGCGTGGTTGGTTGAGGGGATACCTATTTGCAATCGAGTCACGCGTCGATCACCAGTTAATTTGCAGCGACCATGCTCCGCGTCGGATACGTCCCTGAGCACTTTGCCTCGCCTCTCCTGCAGGTAAGCGGCAATAATACAGAGGAAAACTCAACCTAACATCCTACTAGTATGCGGGTGACGATAATGGCAAGACCTTTGCTCTCACTTCATTTCCAGGTCAGAAAGTAGACCGTTTGGCAGAACCTATTTGACAACAAACAGGCGGAACTGGTGCTATGACCGCTGCTCTACAAAACAACGAGATCGACGTTGCAGTGTGAGCAGTACTAGTCGGATTTGCGTGTTTTTACTGGACATGCGTCATGCAACCCAGAGCTTTGACGGACGCTTTGATTGCTGGAATCGCTAAAGGCTCCAAGGCATACAAGCTGGTCGGCTCATATGTGCAAACTTCGCTGAACTGGTACGCGCGGTCCAATGTCTCGCCGTGTCCATATTCTGAATCCACACGCAGGGCGGTCGTTACTGGAAAGGATAGCAAGTTCCAATCAATCAAGGACCTTCGAGGAACCAAAATAGGCATTTCGCGCATCGGAAGGTCGGCTATGATATTTGCTATACAGAAATAGACTCAACGATTCTACAGCGGATCTCAAACAATGGCTGCTGTGATGTACGTCTACACGGTGCCTCGTTGGCCGTAGCTTATGCAACTCCAGGGCGATGCAAAATGAATGGACCACCCCAGACGGAAAGGTCGAAATTCCTGAGTTTCAAGGTGAGGTGCTCGCTGAACGGCCATGAGTTCGGGCAACTCACCAAGAGCTAAATCAGTCAACAACAATCTGAAAGGGCTGAACGCCTCAGTTAATGATGGATCAACAAGGTACAGTATGTCAGTTTGGCTCCCGTTTCAGGTTGCTAACCTTTGGCACAGTGCTTTTCTTTGGGAATGGTGAGATTTGTCGTCCCAGCTCTACCCTACCTGCACGAATGCCTACGAGTTGATCAGGTTCACGACAAAACCCTACGTAGACTCTGGGGAAGTCAGATTCGCAAGTACCACCCAATCCATGTATACATCCGAGGTCTAATCCTCTCTCCCCTTTGCAGATAGGTTCCGTACTCACCCCATGGCCGTCTTGGCTCATCGCCGCCCATCCGTCGCCCGAGCGTGCAGACCCGGGGGCGTTACGCAACTTCCTTGGGCAATTGACCGGATATGTTCGCCGATTCGATGAGCCACGACAGCGTGAGCAGGCCGACGTCGAATTTATCCGCCAGCGCTTTGGATACGAGGAAAAAGATGTGCGGGACTGGCTAAAGACCGTGCGCTGGGTTGAGGATTGTAGTGCCATTCCGGGCAAAGTTATTGCGGATACATTGAAGTAAGATGTCTGGTAATCGGCCTAGGCATATGCTAATTGGTACCTTCCTCAGTATCTTGAATCAGGCAGGGGTCGTGGAGCGTCCGTTTGACGGGTTCCAAGTCGAAGACTTTGTTAATCACGATGTAGTACGGTTGATTTAGCATTTCGAAAGCCAGAAAGCGATGTACAATAACTTTACTTGCAGAATGAAACGTCCTTGAAGTATTTGAATCCAAATTACCGATGAGCCCCTTTGGCTGCGAAGAAAGGCACTTCCATTATCCATTGGCGGGGTATTGCGGAAACGCCGCGAGCGTAGGTAGCTGAGGTGTGAGCCTATGCGAGAGTTAGGAACGCCACACTTGGCTGGAGATACCCTTACCAGTTCATCGAATATGATGGCCGTCACCTTTCGGCCAGACAGTGATGACGCGGGGTGTATTTTGACAGGCTTGAGAGAGGTGAGTCTGGGAACCTACTGCCAACAGTGTAGACTTACACGCTGCCCCACAACCTGCCTATAGCTCCCGTCGGGCTGCAATAACGCAGTGTTCATGAACAGTCCCGCCAGCAAACTCTTGAGCACATTGTCCGTCATATCTCCGGGTTTCTGCGTCCAATCGATCTTCATATGTTGGCACGTCGATCGGAGCTGAGCACGGATCGATAATGCCTCTTTCAGCGCCCTTTCGCCAAACCAATTCGAGTTGCACCAGCTTCGAGTATTGGCTCGGTCATTTGGCTCGCTCACTTCCACATATGCACGTAGCACGTTCAGAAGCGTCAGATGATCACCGCTTCGATGAATAAACTTTTGTCGAGCTTCCAGCGCGGCTTCACGCTGTTCCGTTGGTGGGTCGAGCATGACCTTTGACGAGCTGGACAAAAGCGCTAGGATGTCGATCACATCGACCGTGCAGCCCAATTCTTCTGATGCGACGAGTGCTCGAGCAAAAGGCGGGTCCAGCGGAAATGCCGCCAATCTCCGGCCTAGGGGTGTGATGTGCCCGTTGGAATCCAGAGCATTGAGACCAAACAGCGAGACGAGCGAAGTGGCTACGGCATCAGAGGGAGGAGGGTCGATGAGATCCACGCTAGACAGGTCTTGTTGCAAACATTTGAGTTGTAGGGTAGCAAAGGCGAGGTTGCACCGTTGAATCTCGGGCTGAGATATATCATCAAGCGCACCATATGCTTGCTCGGTGTATAACCTGAAGCATAGACCTGGGCCCTGGAATAAAACACCGGGGTAAGCTTAAATCGACTGGGGATTTAGAGTTTGAGTGCGTACCTCACGACCCGCCCGGCCTGCCCGCTGTATAGCCGACGATTTACTGATGGGGCGGAGAGTGAGAGTCTCGATTCCTGGATCACTGTGAGACACGCGAGCAGGGGATCGGTTTATGGGGAATGCTGACCGGTTCCAGCGTTGCGGCTTTGATACCCCTTTTCCTTGCACATCCCACTATCAACCACATATTTCACCCCTGGGATCGTGATCGAAGTTTCGGCAATATTGGTGGATAGTATGACTTTGCGTTCTCCTTTTGGCGGTGGTTGAAATATTCGGGTTTGTTGATGAGTTGGGAGCGCGGCGTACATGGGACACACGAGAAGGGTATTCGGTGGTAGCTTGGTGACATACGTTTGCATGGCTTTCTCAAGGTTCTCGATCTCTTCCTGTCCTAAAATTGACAAGGAGCTCGAGTGAAGATCAGTCACACAAGGTACGCAGCCATACCTGCCAAAAACACCAGTATGTCCCCAGGCGGTTGGCTCGTATGAATCTGGAAAACCGCTCGGAGTGCAGAATCCAGGTAGTCCGATGTGGCTTCTGCGAGGTACATCAACCTGACGGGATGCTGGCGTCCCTTGACATAGACAATCTTGGCACTAGGAACGATTGGCTGATCGTAGGAATGGAATAGGAGGACACGCACTTGTTGAAAAATTGGCTGAAGCGCTCAGCGTCCAAAGTCGCACTCATAACAACGACCTTCAGCGAGCCCGCTGCGCTAGGTGGTAACGCCCTCCCCTTTCCTTTACCGTTCGGCTGGACCGTAGAATTTCGGCCGCTTCTATCCCGTTGTATGCGCTTCAAACTGCCCAGTAGCATGTCGGTCCGGAGGGTGCGTTCGTGTGCCTCATCCACGATAACAACGCTATACCGTGAGAGTGAGGGATCAGAAAGCAGCTCTCGAACAAGCATCCCGTCCGTGAGATATTTAATACGAGTTTCTGGACCAGTTTTTTCGTCGAATCGAACCGCATAGCCAACGGTACTGCCTAACGAGGTCCCCTGCTCCGCAGATACACGGTTGGCGAGAGAGATGGCGGCAACCTTTCGCGGTTGGGTGACTGCGATCATTCCGGAGCCAATTGAGTCTGCCTCGAGAAGAAACTGGGGGACCTCTAGCGGTAAAGTCCGGCCGTGCGCCAAAGTACGTTAGTATCTCGAGCATACGATCAGATCAGACTCACGAGTCGTCTTTCCGCTTCCCGTTTCTCCTAGGACGATCACAGTGTCGTTATCCTGAACCGCTTTCACCAAAGCTTTCCGCCCACTCCATATCGGTAACTGCTTTCGCTCGGCCAGCAGAGTTAGCCGGTTCTGGGCCTTCCTCTTGTGGGGTCCACCGTTTATACGCTCTCGGTTCGCGATGCCGTGTTTCTCGTCCCCTTCGCCATCTCCAAATGCAATCACACTGTGTTTCCGCTTGAGACCATTTAGACCGTTGCTAGCTGGCTGGAGGGGTCGCTTAGGTGCTAGAGATGTGTCAAAAATATACCTTAAATAATTGATGGTCTGACTTACATTGCGGAGGATTGGGCTTGAAGGTCGCTCGTGGGACGGAGTCTGCCTTTGCCATGCAGTGTGTGGTGGAAATTTACAGTGTGCCAGTTACTTTATCAAATCGCCCCTGCACGGTCATGTGATGTTTACCCACGCCTCGGTATCTCAACCATCCCGAACCAAACCTGAACGTGTCAACCTTGCTCTGGATACTCTGACAGTACGAACTAAGGAGTATAAGAATGAGCTCGCTCTCATTTCTCGTTACTGAACTTCAGGTACAACCGTTTGGCTGACTCGTTTACGACGTGTCTCCGGCTAAGATGCACCTGTCCATTGTAGGGCTTAGCCAGCGAAACTCGAAGAAAACATCCGGATATCCGAGAGGTAGTGGCGTATTTTATACCAAGACTTGGGTCTAACCGAGAACCAGGCTGCAGAGCGCTCGTTAACTATCCTGAGGGCATCTCCGGACTCGGCAATCCATATATTGCATAATGGTGGGTGCTTGGATTCCACAAGTTGCTGTACTCTTACCTTTGCTCTAGGAGGACCTCAGGCCGATGAATTACTCAAGCCTATGTTCATGGGCTGCGCCACGAGGAACAGCAAAGTCGTGGCAATATCTATTGGCTCCTTTCAGCGCTTGATTTCCATGCGTGCTGTGCCTCAGACATCCGTACCCTCCATCATATCCGTGTTAGGAGACTCCATCTCTCAAGGAGTTGATATCCAGCTCAAGATTCTCCAAACGCTTT
>WSLN01000002.1:60372-102962 GCA_019677355.1 Ceratobasidium sp. 370
GATGCAGACCCAACTGGACACGATGCGCATCCACATGGCAGTCTCGGAACGGCCGATGTATACGTCCTGGTTCGGGTCGGTGTTGTCTGGGAGCGGGCGAGTGCTCACAACGTTCCTGCAGGCGAGATGGTTCAAGACGGAGAGCAGGAGGCGAGAATATGGGGACGTACCAGTCTGTCAGGAGCATGCCAACGTACATGCTGCCCATGACAAAGATGATGTGGAACCAAGAATACTGGACTAGGTGGTAAGTTGGAGTATGTGGATTTTATCAAGTCACTCACGTTGTAACGCGTGCCAGTGCGTTCGTCATCCCGTTCATCGCCAGCGGGACCTTCGTCATCTTCGTCATCTTCGTCCAATGCAGACGCTGGAATTGCCCTGCGAGAGTTCAGTAGATTTACTACACCGTCAATAGGAAACTCACCCGGCCTCGACGGCAGACAACAACGCCTGGTACCTCGGCGTATCTTTCCTAGTTGGCTGAGTCGTAACGAGCCCAACACCCGAATCACCCCGCGTGTGGTCCTCGTCTGGCAACGCAATCGCTCCTGCGGCGCGCTTCTTCCCAACCAACGCACGACTTTGGGTGGCAGCCCGACTAGTCGAATAGGCAATCGCCAAAAATGTAAAGATGGCGCCCAGGATAACGGTCCCATTGCGCGCAGGAGAACGGTGGAGGGGATTGCAATTGCCGTCGGTATGGTTCCCGACGGCCGAGGTGGTGAGATAAGTGCAGTAAGCGGCGACCATGCTCGCTTGTGCAAGACCCGAGCGCGGGTTGGCGTCTTGTACAGCTGGGTGGACGCAGACGAGGGTAATAAGAATGCAGAGTACAAGGTTGGTGGAGATCAGGAATTGGTTGAGTGTGCATCCTCCCCCAGCAAAGAAGACGTAAAGCAGCACAGTCATGACGATACAAAAGGCGTATAAGCCTGTGGTGGAGCCGACGAGGATAAACTGCCAGATCTTGGAGTCTTCTGGGGCCGACTCGATATGGTCGAGGCATGTCTCGGACCACGAGTGGGCAAAGTCAACGAGGAGAACGAGGCCGAGGATGATGAAGAGTGTGGCGCCGATGAGCGAGAGATAATTGCCCCAGAAGATGAAGAACGGATTAGGGATCGCGAATGAGACGGCAACGAGGATGAGCCAGAGTAGAACCTTGGGACCCCACCAGCTAGAGAACAGGTGAGTTGTGGCAGGTAACAGAAAGAGTGACCGGTACTCACCCGTTTTGGACTGCGGAGCGTTTGTCGCGAGTGTCTTTGACTCCAACAAGTGAAACACTGAGGAGGGTGTGGAAGAGGCAGAGAGCAAAGCAGATGCGGTGGACAGCAAGGACTCCATAACACTTGTCGTTGGTACAGTCCATCTTGATATAGTCGTAGCTCCATTTCTCGATAAGCTTTATGGCTCTGTCTGTGCGCATGACCCAAGCTAGGATTGAATTGAGAGCGAATATGATCTACGGGGGGTTAGATAGCAGTACCACGATGACCGGATTAGCTCACCGCAAATCCAACACGGGTAGCAATCGACGAGTTGCAGTTGAAAGACTTGCAAAACATGGAAGCTGGTAAGAGTTAGTTTGTGCTGCGGTGGGAGCACGGACAACATACCTGCGGTGGAGGTGAAGCAGAATGCAATGCCGGCAATACATGAGGAGCCGACAGTGCCAAAGAGGCCTGCCATGGGCAGAGTGAGGAGTGCACCCATCGTGGTCGCCGATGGCAGCGAGAGCTGGGTCACGTGCAACGATCAGCAAGTGCAGTCACGTGGCAGGTTCTCCTAGTGGCCGGGGTCTCAGCGCAAGAAGTTGGCCGAGATTGCGGGCGGCGTCGGTCAGCCCACTCGCGCCGAATGAAGGCAGTGAAGGCGAAGAAATAATAATGCAACGGGCTGAGAGAAAATCCGAAGAAAAAAATGCAGAAAAAAATCGCGGGACAGCTGATGAACTAAGGGCGGTAGACCCCTATAGGGCCTAGCGCCACATGAACCTGGCGGGTGCTCAACGCAAATTCGCAGACGCGCTGTCCTCTCGACGGCGACGAGCCCCCTCTCGACGGTGACGAGCATCCCTCCGGCGCCGGAGACTGCCCCCACGACGCGCACGAGTGCATGTAGCATGTCTGCCGTTTCCCCCGCCCCGCGTCCGCACGCCCACACCAGCCTCGGCGCACCCAGCAGCTCCCTCCGCTCCCGCATCCCCCAGCCCACGTCTCCCGCTCGAGTCCCGACCCGTCCCCAGCGTTCACCCAGCAGGGCCGACAACGTGCTCGGCATTCAGCTCGCCCGCTCGCGCAGCACTAGTCCGCGTCCGGCGCCACTGAACCGTGCCTCGCCCCCAGCTCGCAACAGAGAAAGTCTCGTCGCATCCGAAGACAGCTTTGGACAGACTGTCTTTCTCAACGTGAGTGTTGACAGCTGGGTTGTTTTCATCGCCAACCTCTCCCTCTTTTCAGCGCCTGCCGCCCCGCACATCCAGCCTTTCTCGCCCGCCCACCCGCCTTGAGGTTCCGTCCTCGCCAGACGACCCGCTCTTCTACCATCCGCCCCAGCCTACCTTCCCGCTCCCTCACTCGCGCTCTGCCCTCCACCAGCGCGAGTCGATGGTCACCCAGAGCTCGAACCTCACAACCTCGTCCATCTACCCGCCCTCGAGCTCGTCCCAGACTGGGCCCGACTCTCCGCCCTCGCCATCCACCCCGTCGGCTCACTCGTCTGTCGATCCTGCTCACACTCCAGGTTTTGCGGTTGACGCGGACGATGTTTCATACCGCCTGCGCCTCCTTGTTCGCAACAACTACTTTCTTCCTCCGGCCCACTCCAAGCCTAACCACTCTGAGCTTTCCCTCCTCTCGGCAAACGCAAACCAGCCCCCGGTTAAAACGCCTTCGCCCACCTTTCGCGACCTATTTCGCGTCCGTCCTCGGACGCCGAGCAGAGCTGGCCCGGAGTCTCCTAAAATCGCCAAAGCGCCCACTACTGCGAGCCCGGTTGTGCGACCACCCGTCCCGGCACGTACATCGACATGCCCAACACCGCTCTCTACCGCGCCCTCAATGCGGGAAAAAGAGCGCCGTGGGCGTGTGCTTGTTATTCGCGAGCGGCTCGACGACCTCGTTACCGCTGCCACCGCGGCGGAAATCGACATGCGTGCGCGCGAAGACGATCGCAGGCGGCGAGAACCTCCCAACGCGAAACCGAATCCTGCGGCCGCAGCGGTTGATTTGATTGACCCAACCGAAACCGTCGATTTACCATCATACATGTTCCCGGTTCAGTCGTCGCTCACGCCATTTGGTGGATTGGGTGTGGACAACAGTGTTGGTGCGGCGGCGCTCGCGGATGCGCTCCCGCCCAGGACGGAAGATGTCGAGGACGAGGCGTGGCGAAAGGCGCTACTGCACAAGGCCGTTGGGTTGAGTATGCTTTCGATTCCAGAGCCGACACCCACGCCGAGCCAGCGCTCGGCTTCCACGTCGACCAGATCACCAGCATCGCTGCACACGAGTTCTGCATCTGGTTCTGGATCCAAACCAGGATCTGCACTACCGAGCCCCAACCCGGCAATAGGCCGCTCGATCATTTCGGGCTCCCGGTTGACCAACCTGACTCCTGTGAGCCCACTCAAGAGCTCGGGTATCCGCTCGCCAGGCTTTGCGACTCGCTCGCCAAGCGCGAAAACACGAGAGCTGCCAATCGGTTCTGGCTCGTCGCCGTCCTCTTCCTCACCCGGTAAACAGCCCAACCCGTCCCTACCGCCACCTCCACGTGCGCGCACCGCTAGCAAGAACTCGCTATCTCCTCGGCCGAGCCAGGGGGTGGAAAAGCCATCCATGTTGCCTGTGCCTAAACATACCGTCCGGCGAGCGCTCTCGACGCCAATGCTTGCGCAAAAGGTTGGAACGGCCGCGGCGGCCAGCGCGGGAGGAACCCCGCCAGTGCCGAATCTGCTGTCGGTGCAGAGCCCAGGGAAGGAACGGTTAAAGCCAGGCCCGTCGACCGGTCAGAGGAGCGTGACAATGTCGGCGCTGCGTGCAAACTCGGGGTCTCGTGCGCCTACGCCATCGGGGATAGCTCGGGCCATGACTCCTGTAGGTCGAGTGGGGGCACACCCAACCGACCGCGCGACGACGCCCTCTCGTGCACCGACTCCGTCGCCGGCGCTCTTGGTCGAAACACCCGAGGGTCAGACGGTTCTCCCGACTCGGGATACGATCACATCGTTGACGAGCGGATCAAACTACTCTGACGACGACGAAATCGTGGCGGTTGATGATGACGATGAGGACGAGATCATTGCTGTCGACGACGACGACAACGAGCCGCCCGAACAAGACGCAGGTCAGGAATACGTCGATTTACCCGAGGAGAACGAAGACGACATGCGCGCACCGAGCCGCGCAGGCGTCATGCTCCGGCCCGACTCACGCATGACCAATGCCACTGTGGTACGCCCTTCGTTTCACGAGTCACGGACGGCCTCGAGAGTGTCACATACGATGTCTGCGTTTGGTGGGTTGGACATGACGGATCCAGAGCGAGCGCGATCGCTGTCACCGCCGGTTGGGCCCTCGAGCCAACGGAATAGCATCGTGATGCCACCCAAGCGCAGCAGCACGCTCATGAGTGAAGTCGTTCCGCCCACCCCTCCGCCCAACGGGTCGACGCCCCCGGCAACGAGCCAGAGTCCGCCCCTGAACGTGCGCCGGTCCCAGGTGGTCGCGCCGCTCACCCTCCAACCTCCTTCGTCGTTTGCGTCCACTGTTGCCTCCCTCAGATCCGCCCCACCACCTGCTTCGACCGACTTTTTCGACGCTCTGTACGCTCGCTCGCTCGCAAGCGGCGGGCTGGGATCCGACTCGGACTCGGAGGAGACCGAGCCCCCCGTGCCAATATTTGTGCAGCCGCGGGCCAGAGCGGTATCGACGACGAGTGTGTCTACATCCCGTTCAAAGGCCAGTCGCATCCTAGGGTTTGACGTGGGCAGTATTGGAGGGCCCCAGGGGACAGTCATGCAGTTTCCGAGCAGCTCGAACCCATACCTCGCGACAGATCCAAACCCGTACCAGGCGCTCGACCCGCGCAAGCCCGTAACAAACACGCCCCCGGCATCGCAGACCAAGTTCAGGGCACTCAACCTGCTCCGCCCGGCGACGAGCATGGGCCTACGCTCGAGCGGGCGCAAGTCGCCGCATCTGATCCAGCACCCGGCCATCCGGGCAGGGATGAGTGGAAGCTTGCATGGGCACGAGTCTGTGCGGTCTGGCGCGGCGTCGATCCGCTCCGAGGCGAGTACAGTTGGTGGACGGGCGGCGCGGAGCGAGGAGTCGATTGTGTCTACACGCCGACACCCACCAGATCCGTCACTCGCCCGACTCGATGGGCTATACGCGATGCACATCGAGGCGGAACGGGACCAGATGAAGCGGATTACGAACGCGGCGTCTTCTAAACGATCGTAGGCAGAAACAGGGGGTTGTGGACCAAATGGACTAGAATACTTTATTTCCCTCGTTTGCTCTCACTCTCATTTTGCGACTTTTTTTTTATGATACCTTCTTCGTGTTGTCGTGGCTTTTACCCTTTTTTGCATGTCGGGCTGGTTTATCCGTACCATTTCTTTGTAAAGTTGATTATTTGCTTCACATGTACAAATGGGATTCGAGCACTCGTTTTTTTGAGCTACACTTAGTCACTGATTACCCCTGTCTTGTCGTATGCGTCGGTCGTTGGTCTGAATTCATTCTAGTAGCAAAGAGCAGTGGGTGGAGTTGATACTTCATTTGAGCACATACGAAAACTGGCTACAATAAGACATAAACTTGTCCAAAAAAAAAAACAAGCCACTACACAACTCTCGGTGGGTCGTCGAACTCGGTCAAATCTACTGTCGAACTCAACACTCCGCTCATCCATTCGTGTACAGCCGGGAACCCGCCCCGGAGATAGACCGCGGCAACGTACGCCTTGAACACAGCAACCTGTGCGCCCTGCGAGCGCTGAACCAACATGCTCGTCGTATTCGCCCCAGTCTGGATGTAGTTCTGCAGCTCGTACATTGTCGTCCACACTGCAACGGATCGTGCACGAATGAGGGCCGCTCGGACTACCTGTATCGGGGGAGCTTGGGGTGAGCACACAATGAGAGCGGGCGCTTGTGGATGTACGTACTGATACCTCTCCCGGAGACCAACGGGGTCGCTGGTTGATAATCCAGTCCGTGATAACTGCGGTGAGGATAGGATCCCCGAGCAGTGACAGCTGCTCATTAGAAGAGTCTGCTCCGCGATGGCGGAATACGCGCTGCCGATCACTTGCGTTGATGTCAGGTAGCTGGGGAAGTGGCATCTAAGTTTTATCATGCAAAATGCGGGACAGAAACTAGGCAATGAGCTTGGGAGGATGAGAGATGTGGTCATCTTGCAGGTTGGAGGAATGAGGGTGTGGCTTGTTATCCGCCGCCGTGCAAACCAAGATGGAAATTCGATGGGCGTGGGCTGTGCCTTAGGCCGAATGGTAGCGTGGCATTTTAAGATGTGCGTCTACCATGAGGATATATGAATTAGCTGCACCAAAGTTACACGCTCTTTGCACTACTCGCACAAGTTTCACAAGGAGTATACGGAGATGACTATCGTCCCTCTCGCTTGAAGTAGGCACTCGTTACTGCGTTGCCTTGCACAACATTAAAGACCGTTTCTCCTGCTCCGAGAAAAGTGTCCGCCACTGATTTGAGGGTCGGGTCCGTAATGAGCGAGGTTTGTGGCCTGAACCGTGCGGCCCAATGTTATCCGTTGCCCAGATGCCAGATGTAGCAAGGGGCGACTCACGTATAGCCCGTAGACTTCTTTACGCCAGCCAGGATTGTAGAGACGAGAACGAGGTCAACCGCATAATGGGTGAGGCGGCCGAGGACCATGATGCACTCGAGGATAACACAAGGTTCAGGGTACGGAGACTCAGGGGTAGTATGCTGTACACTGGAGATGACCGAGATATGGAGCACAGAGCCGTGTCAAGCGGTGGGCAAAGGGGCTAGCCGCACTGATCGTGTGCGTGTAGTGATAGAAGGCGAGAATCCCAGCAGGTTATATAACTTTCAGCAAGGCCGGATCGGTAGCACGCAACCGCTGGCACTGACGCGGACACTGACGCGGACGGCCGGCAGAGCTACCGGAGCTGGTCGATGGCAAGTGGGCTTCACAAGCGCCCTGATATATAAAGAACAAGCAAACACTAGCGCCACCCAAACGCCACCCCACGTTCTCAAACGATCTAGTCTACAATACAGAGTCCTCATTTATCGTGTTTAATCCTTGGATTCACTTGAAATTAAATGTAAGCACAGTGCGCATATCGGAGGGCTCGACCAACTCACATCTATAAATGCTTGTGACTGAATCTTGTACATCTTTGCGTATTCGCCATCCATTGCCAGGAGCTCTCTATGAGTACCTTTCTCGACGATCGATCCTTCTTTGACGTAAAGAACTAAGAGTGCACAGTAAGCCCATAGGATCGTTGCAAATACATCGCACTTACTTAGGTCCGCATACTTGGTCAGATGGCCGAATCGACTAGGGATGGTTTTAGCACGCAATAATGGATGGGTTTAACACTTACTGTGTCACAAATATCATGGTTTTATCTCCCCTCAAGTTTCGAAGTCGCTCGAACATTTCTAAAACCAATCATCAAGTACGGGCGAGCATATAGCGTATGACCAACGTACCATACTCTGCTTTTGGATCAAGGCTCGCACTCGGTTCATCGTAGCACAGTAGTCTAACTTTGTCCGAATTCTTCATAAATGTCTTGGAGAGCTGTGTATACTGTATTAGTCTCTGTCTGAATCACCCGTGTGCAGACAACCTACCGCCAGTCGTTGCCATTCACCTCCACTGAGTTTGGTCTCCTTTTGCGCGTCAATAAATTTCTGGTATGTGGTCTCATCATCTTCATCCTCTCCATACGAATTATTCGAGTAGCCGTTGTAGTTGGGCTTGAGGTTCGTGTCGAATTTCAACGGCAGCTTGTCAATAAACCCATAAGCACCACCCAATTTAGCAGCTTCCTCGACAGCCTCTGTTGGATTTTCACAATCAGGTCGCCCTAGCAGGATGTTTTCGCGAATCTAAATGAGAACCAGATAAGTACGTGCGGCCTGAACAACGATGAACGCGTACGGTCAAGGGCAGGTGGTGATAGTCCTGGTACATTACACTCGTCGCCGCCCTGAAGCTGGACACCACATAATCGCCAATCGGTCGCCCGTCCACCAGTACCTCGCCAGACGTGCAATCATACATGCGAGTAATCATGTTGATAGTCGTACTTTTGCCGCATCCTTTACATCCTGTCAGCATTGTTGCTTATATATGTGAAACATGCCACGAACCGTTCTCGCCGACTATAACACAGAGCTGGCCAGACTTGATGGAGAACGACATGTCTTTCAGCACCATCTTATCCGTCATAGGGTATTGGAAGTTGACCGATCTGCCAAATGTTTAGAACTGGGTATTGGTAGAATCCAGCGACTCACTTGAACTCTATAGATGCCCCCTTTCCATCCCTATGCTTCTCCTCTGGGTAGATAACGGTGCCGTCGACCATGGACGGTTTAAGCTCCAACACCTCGTAAAGGGCAAGAGTGTTCTTGAACAGATTGGTCATATTTGTACCACTGTATATGACCCTCCAAAACGTGCTCTGCAAGGAGCCGGCCGCTTGTTGCATCAGTACAAGAGAGGATAGATTGCTCTTGTCTCCGCCCTGGAGGCTGCCCCACGCATATACAAACTGCGATTGCCGGCCCACACGTATGAGCGTTGGTTAACGACAATTACACGCTATGCTTACCAGTGGAAGCGAATCAAACAGTGCGTCAAAATCACCATAAGTAAGAAAGGTACGGTTTGACATTTGTTCAAACGGGTCCTGAGTTGGAATGTCTCCGAGATTCTTCATGTCTTTATCGTACTCTACAACGTTGTGTTCGGTAAATAAGATCGCTCGCGAGTACAAAATACCAACTTACGCGAGTTGATGTATCCCTCAAGGTTATCGGCAATTACCTCCTTTTTGTAATCAACGTCCGTGCCCAAGTCGAATAAAGCATTCATGCGTAGCCAGCGTAAATCAGTGAGCATGCAATAGTATGCTAGATTTGTCATTCAGGGCAGTTTGTCGGACGATGAAGATAAATATACGTACAACCCTCGCTCGTCCTACGCATGAGCTGCACTGCCAAGGGCCGTGCAATAATAAGCAACACGAACAACCCGGCGCGCTCCTGGGCCTTGACAACCTGGGTCATCACAGATACTTGTCCACTGATCTCGGCGGTGATAGAAATCAGCTCGACAATGCCTTCCAGGATGGTCCAAGCGCTCGCATAATAGCTGCCGACCCGAGACGTTTTGGACTTGATGTCAGGATTCTCGGCCATCGCCAGATCGAATCGAGATTGAACTATGCACATAGTTAGTAGTCGCTAGACTGTTTGGGAAATCAGCCGACCTACCAGCCAGAAGACGCTGTTTAAAGTGCAATGACACCCTTTGCTGTAAAATAGGGTTGCTATAGTTTCTGTTCATAGGTGTCAGCCTGTTTTAATCGGCGAGTTTGTCTAGGATGGCGTACACTAGCTTTCGGAGCAGAAACCCCACCGCAAAAGCACCAACATACGACATTACGATACGCTCAAAACGTTTGCGATCAGGCGATTCGCCCCTTGCAGCATCCTCGACCTGATACGAGGCAAACATCGCTCGATTCAAAAACCCATGCGGTCAGGTGTCATATCCACTTACAAAAGCCAAAATTTGCGAGTTGTTGAATAGTTGAAAGGCAGGTTCAAAGCTTGCTAATGTCGACGACGCAAAGTACACAGCAAAGAAAACAGGAGCCAACGACAAAGTCTCCAGTATGAACCTCCAGATGATAGGCAAGCTCTTGACGAGGTCGATATACAGCCATAGAGATTCTAGAGCAGGGAAATAGTCTCTCCAGGAGTCGGTAAGTGGGAAATAGAGCGTCCAAACACCGAACTGGACTTCACGAAATTGGGGGGGTTCTTTTTTCGATTTGGACCTGGGCTCCGATTTTTCCTTGACGAGCGACGAATCGGAGTCCCATCCCGAATCGGATCCAGAATGCTCGCTGGACATGGGCTGTTCTTCAGAAGGGCTCATGGGCAAACCGTCCAGCCAGTTCGGAGTACCAGCAGGCGGCTTTTATAGTGAGCAACGGACAGCCTTTGTCTCGGGCAGAGAGTAGCCGGAAAGGCTTTCCCGGTGCCGAACTGGCTGTCCTGCAAGTCTTTTCCCAAATAGTCCACCGTTCGCGCTTTCGAGTGAGTCACCGCTATCGTAAAACAAGCGCTCATATCATAATCAACACCCCGCCAATCAAAAAAGAATAAATGACATTCACAAAATGGACTTGCCCCGCATTTCGGCCAGCCTCCCTTTTCGGTGTAAAATCAAGCGCCTACAAAACTTGGTTGTGCGCAGGCAGATCTTAGAAACGCCGAAAGGCTCGGTCAATGGTTCTGAAACAGCAGGCATGCAGAGTGCGAGTTCAGCGCCTCAAGGCGCCGAGATTTGCAGGCATGCTCACCCCCGGCGTGAGTAAACACATGACTCTTACACACCGCTTCAGCGCCAGATGTTCCTTTCAAGAACGTTGCCTCCCATGTCCCGGCCATCCTAAGGCGTTCGCAAGTCATTACATGCTGATATCACGTTTAGATTACCTTTAGTTCTCCGCCGGCGTGCAGATCAGATTCACGGCTTGATTTTCTGGTTCCGCCCTGGATTCGTTGGATTAGTAGCTGAAATCTATATGCTGAATTCGAAATGGGTCCCACAGAACCGAGCACAGGCGTATTACTCTCCGGGTACGTTCTTTGCTTTCATCTTTGTCGTAAGGCGGAGTTGTCGGCCGTGGTTGGTACGTAAGGAATGGCGACGTGGTGCACAGGTTAGCCGAAGATGCACACGTCCTACTCACATGACTCGCGCACTCGGCAGTATTAGGTATATTGAGGGGCGTAAATTTTCCAGTGTAATCATGTGGTGTATCTTGTGCATCGCTGTGGGCTGTTCGTCACCCGAAAGAGTTCACAGTGATCTCTGATCATGCGACCAAGAAGTCTAAGCTAAAACTTTACCGTGAAATTTCAATTGCAGGTCACAGCGTGTCACTAGAGTGCAGTAACCGTATTTTCACTCCAAATCCTCCAAGTAGGACGACACCGCTCTAGTGCCTTAATTCATGCCTCTGGTGTCAACCTATTATGAATAGTATGTAAAGCTAGCCATATGAGGCCCTATTTCGTACCAAACTCCCATGCTCTTGTCCCCGATATTGAGTTCTCCCTGTCCGGCACCTTACTCGTAACGCCGCACTATAGGGTCTGGCCCCAAACCGACAACCAATAAACCTGAAGAAAAAAGCTTGTACGTTCCAATCGGAGCAGCGTCGCGAGACTTGACTAGTTTCAGCCACTTGATTGCCCATTAGCCACGAGATATTGTGGCGGTGCCTGGTCATCGCTCACCTGCCCAACCGAGTTGCGAGATAAAAGAAAAGCGAGTTTTGTGATTGTCTAGGACAACGGGTCGGTCGGTAGACTGTGGCTCGTGGTGGGATATGACTGGTATGACGGGTTTTGGGGTATGTACGTGGCCAGTGACGCTGGCTGAACGATTTTATAGTTTGACATCATCAAATAACCTGGACATAACATAAGGGACATTGCTAGTCGGGCGCCCAGGGCAGAGTTCGTGCTGGTATATTTCAAGGCTGTGTGGGCCAACTGCGTCGTGTTTCATTCGGTGCATTTATATCTGGGTAGCTCGTCTTTCAATACGTCTCTTAACATCGGCTGTGTCTTGAACCATTACCTTAGCCTCTTGACCCTAGTGTACGTTACCCCCTGCACACTGCCACCTTGCCTTTGATCAACTGCCGCATAGTTTGGGACAAATCTCTGCAAATGCAAAGGACCTGGGGAAATTCAATGAAATAGATGTGGGGGCATGTTTGCTTACCGCGCTCATTAGCGTATACACGACCCGTCGATGCGGTGACTGCCGGTACCTCAGTACACACCCGAATTCGTTCGAGTCTTGCCCTACGTTTATCCGGGGCACAGCCGTGTCGCTTCGGACTCTCACCGATACCGAATTCTGTGTATGCCAATCAGCGGCGATTCCCCCCAGAACCTTTATCTCATCTGCCGATATAGGTGTCTACATGCGTCTACACGTGACCCGAGCTTGAATTCCTGCTCCGTCTCAACCACCATCACCAGCGAGATGCCGGGAACTGATACTGATAGTTATGATATCTTCACCAGCGCGCTTGAGACGTTGTATGACGAAGTGCCCGTGACGTTGGCCACGACCGGTGGGACCTATACGCATGGTAATGTTTTCTCACCCTACGCGTTTGAAGAACCTGTCTGAATTCTGGGTGGTAGAGCGGGCGGGGCAAAAGACGATCGTAATTCGCACGCCGGAAACGTGTTCGGAGAACTGGGGTTTACAAGCTGATGGGGTGTGGCAAGCGGCGCGGTACCTTGCAGATCACCTTCCACCCAACCTCGACGGCAAACGTGTATTGGAACTTGGCGCTGCTGCAGGCCTACCCGGGATCGTGGTCGCGTTTGGAGGCAAAGCCGAACCCTTGTCTGTGGTTCTAAGCGACTATCCAGATCCTGGAATTTTAAAGCAACTGGAAGAGAATGTAGAGGCGAACCGTGGGAGTAGTAGAGTGCTGGTTGAGGTGCGAGGTCATTGTTGGGGTGCTGGCGATGCATTGGCGGAGCTTGGCGGGAGGCGGTTTGATGTGGTGATGGCGGCGGACGTGCTGTGGAAAGAAGATATGCACGAAGCGCTCTGTCAGACACTGGGTATGTTAACTTTGAACGTTGCATGCATATCAATTAATTTGGATGTGGTGTAGATCGGGTGCTAGTACTGGGGCGGGAAGGGCGGGTGCATATAGTTGCAGGGTTGCACACCGGCAGGGCCGTCCTCTCGGGGTTCGTTTCTCGTGCCCGTCGCGTGGGGTTTAAGGTGGAAGAGATATACGAGGTGAGCGCTGGTGCAAGGAAAGTACAGCGCGAGTGGGCAGAGGTGCGAGAGGGCGAGACGATGGGAGAGCGGCGGAGGTGGTTGGTGGTGGCTGTGCTCGGACGTGTTTAGGCTTGTGTGTGCATGTTGCGGCGTGACTAACGGCGGAGAGGCTGGTGTCGGCGAGCTCGATGAGCAATGTCGCTGCCGCTTCCAGCAGCCCATTCTCCTTTATACTCTGAGTACGCGGTTGCCGATACCCACTGCGCCGGCAAAAACGGAACCCCTGTCCCCGTCACTGACTATATCCCAATCGACCCTGCGTTGCTCAACGGCTCCGAAGGCATCCTGCCCACCGGAGTCGCTCTCCACGCCGATGAGCACACTCCAGATCTCTATGCGGTAAGCAGCGTCTCTGTGTTTGGTTCTCGCCACTCATCTGCCACTGCCACCCGCGACGACAACAACAGTACCCGCACCTCGAAGCCCCCTCCCATCCTTTCACTCTGCAGCAACTTCCTGGAGTCCCAGAATACCAATATTCCTTGTTTTCTACGTTCAGCGACATACCTCCGCCTCCCCCGCTCGAAGAACAACAACTGCAGACCCCTCAATTCCCTCCCACGCCCCCGCTTTCATATATACAACCAAAGCCCACCACGGCAAAGCGCCCGCGCAAGAGAGAGCGAGTCCAAAAACTTGTTCCTGAACCCGAGTGTTCTTTTTGTCAGGGCGACGATCAGAAGAACAAGTACGGTGTTGCGGAGCTTATGGTCTCCTGCGCCTCGTGTGGCCGCAGTGGCCACCCAACCTGCATCCAGATCCCCCAACTTGCGGACGTCATTCGGAAGTATGAATGGCGCTGCCAAGAGTGCAAGGAGTGCGAGATCTGCAAGGAGAAAGGTGACGATGTGAGTCGCGTTGGTTTCTCAATCAGATGTTTTGTTGATCCATCTCTCAAGTCTAAGATGTTGTTCTGCGATATGTGTGATCGCGGGTGGCACTATGACTGTCTTACCCCTCCGCTCCTTCGTCCCCCACGAGGGACCTGGTCCTGTCCGCTCTGCGCGTCCTCGGCACCGTCAACATCCAAACTCCCCCCGGCCACCACCAAGTCTGCCAAACATCCCAAACCCCGCCGCAAATCTACCGCAGCGACGATGACCGAGTCTGCGAAATCCCAGTCACCTGTCGTCGAACCGGAAGGAGATCCACCAGCAACGGTGAACGGGACAGGCAAGGGAAAGGGGAAAGCCGCCAAATCTCGTGGGGTGCCGTTCCCTATCCTTACGCCCGAGACGGACACGCATTCGCCACTGTCTGGACCAATTCCCGATTTAAACGCCTCACCCTCACCTAGGTCTTCATCTACACCTGCCCCTCAGTCTGCCGAACAACAGGTTGCGCCTTCGTCACCTCAAGCAGCACCACCCTCTTCCCCAACAATTTATACATCTTCGCCTCAGGCGCACCGCACATCTGCTACCACCCTCCGGTTCAAACGCAGTACGGCACAAGCGCCCTCTGCTCCTCGTCCACTCAAAGTACGGATCCGTGTTACGTCCAAATCTGACGCGGAAGGTCCGGGAACTAAGGTTGGGGTGGGGACCAAGGATGAAGGTGACGCCTCAGAGGGCAACGATGCATTTGGTGGAATCTTGGATAGCAAACAGTCCGACACAAGTAAAACAACTATTGGGAAGGACGACAAGGATCGGTTTGAGGCGAGTCGAGCTAGTGCGGAGGTCAGTAGGACTCGGTCGCTTGCCCCAGACGGCTTACAATAAAATAACGCGCAGGTCCGAACGAACAAGGCAGCCATAGCTGTTCAGCCGTTTAATTATTTCTCGAACGCCACGCCTACCACGCCTCGTGCCCCCGCTGGGTCTTCCTCAACGTACCAGCTCCCAGGCTACGTCCCCACCCGGTCTCTTCGCTCTGCTCCCTCTCTTGCACACCTCCGTACAGGCTCACCTCCGCCTAGCACACCTACCATATCCACACCCGGTGGGCTCGCTCCCAATAACGTCGGTCGTACGGGAGCCAACGAAGGAGGGCTGCGTATCAAGACAATTAGGTTTGGACAGTATGAGATTGACACCTGGTACGATGCGCCATTTCCGGAGGAGTTTTCGCAAATTCCAGAGGGGCGCTTGTGGATGTGCGAGTTTTGCTTGAAGTATATGCGAAGCGGATTTGGGGCTGGGAGGCACAAGGTGAGTGGTGTGACAAAACTGGAGAGTTCGACGCCGGCGGAGGGTTGTGGAATTGGCGGAATGGTTACGCTTGTTTAACGTTTTCATTTATTTCTCGATATCCCACGCCTTTTCTATTGACTGAAACCTGACAACTATGTGATTGACAGATGAAGTGCAAGATGCGCTGCCCGCCTGGAGACGAGATTTATCGCGATGGCACAGTTTCAGTCTTTGAGGTGGACGGTAGGAAGAATAAGGTGCGTGTTTCTCGCCTACTCCAACTCAAACACTCGGCCAATTTCAGTTTGGTCCAGATCTACTGCCAAAACCTTTGCCTGCTTTCCAAGATGTTCCTCGATCACAAATCTCTCTTCTACGACGTTGAGCCTTTTCTGTTCTACGTCATGACTGAGGTTGACGACGACGGCGCACGCTTTGTTGGATACTTCAGCAAGGAGAAAATGAGCCCGAAGGACTATAACGTTAGCTGCATCATGACCTTGCCGGTGAGGCAGCGCCAGGGATGGGGTAATCTATTAATCGATTTTAGTGAGTCGTCCTTTGAGTTTGGCGTTTTCTCAGTCGTCTCGCTATTCTACGTTGGGGTGGGTCGAGGTGCACCCGCTGAAACAATGCTAGGGCTGGTTCGGCTCTCTTTTGTGGTTCTAATCACGAGCTGTTCCCATCACGCGCCTAATTTCCCTGTGACCAACCAATCCCGGGTTGGCCCGGACCACGGGTAAAGTCGCGTGCTTTAGTTGCCGCCTGGGACTTTTGGGGTGCTCTCTTGTTCTCATGGTGTAGCTCCGGCTCTTGCGGCTTTACTCGGCCACTTTGGTTGGAGCCCTAGTCCTAAGAGGGACATCACCGGCGAGGAGATCTCGGTTAGAGTCTTCCTGAGCTTGTTTTCTATCACATTCTCTCGATCAAGCGACGCTGCGGTTTCGATCATACATTTTGGGACTCGTTCAATCACCCTTCATTTTTTCTATCAGACGTCGTAGTTGACCCCGGGTCACTGACGCCTTTTTTATCAGGCTACCTGTTATCACAAAAAGAAGGACGGACGGGCACGCCCGAGCGCCCACTCTCGGCTCTGGGAGCGCTCAGCTACAAAAATTACTGGAAGCTGGCAATCATGCTATTTCTGCGCCGTGCGAAGGGGAGGATACGGATTCGAGGTGAGTTGGCACTATCACCCGGCTTGGGGGACCGGGACCCCTTCGCACCCCTCTTCCCTCCGTCTCCTTTCTCCGCATCGTGGTAAAGACCCCCCATCTTGCACCGATCCGTTGATGGGCGATAGCTGTGGGTTTCGTGATGGTTTCGATGGTGGTCTCTTTCATCCTGTGGCGCCTCGCCATCCTTTCCTTTGCCTCTCCGCAACCCACACGCTCACATCTTGGCGTAAACAGATATCAGCGCCGCAACTTCTATCACCCCTGAGGATGTATACGAGACGCTTCGCGAAAATAGCCTCATCACCGGACCAGGAACCTCCGTCAATGGCCAGCTCGTTGCCACACCACGCCCTCGTGCCCGAGGTCGGCCTGGTAGACCGCCGGGAAGGCCGTCGGAAAAGCAAAAGCAGGGTCAGCAGGCACACGGACACGAGCCTTCAGCGCCAGTAGTCCTCCCACGAAAATACTCCATCCGCTGGAGTCCCGAGGAGGTGGAAGGATACGTTGTAAACTGGGAGCGAAAAGGTCATTTGCGGTTAAAGCCCGACCGGCTCAAGTGGGTCCCATACCGACTCAGTCGCGCACCAGTGGAACCTGCGCAGTCCCAGGCCAACCCACCGGCACTCGGCACCGAGGATATGGCGGAACGGTCCGAAAGCGACGACGAGCCCCAGTCAGACGGAAGCGAAGACTCGGCGGCACCTACCAGTTCCGTGGCCGCATCTGTGCCTCGCTCTCGAGGTCGTCCGCGCGTACACACGTCCCACCCATCAGAAGACGAGGGAGGTGCAGATGTAGAGGAGGATGGAGACGGGGACCGACCAGTGACACATGTGATGACCCGCCGTTCGGGATCGCGACAGTCGACACTGAACGGCAGCCGGTTCGACACCCCCGAGCGGCGCACACTGCGCTCCACGAACCTTGCATCGACAGTGTTGAACCGCAAGGCGTCGATGCAGAGTCATCTTGGGATAGGACACCGGGACTCGCCAGACGACACCCCAATTCAACTCCGTCACCTGCGCTCACGCTCAATGCAGCAGCTGCGGCCCGAGCAGGTGACGCCGGTCCGCCGACCACGGGGTCGACTGTCCAGGGGTAACAACAAGACACAGGCGTCACCGCCATCACCACCCGTACGCCGGCCATCCCGTCGAGGTTCGTCACCGGCCCGCAAGAAACGTCGGATTGAGTCTAGCCCTGAAGACTCGCCTCCTCCAAGCAAGGGACGTGCTGCGGACGACGCCACCAACGGGCACATGAGTGACGCAGAGGCGGAAGGCGAGGACGATGCCGAAACTTCTGCCGTAGAGCAACGAGCCGCGCGCTCGGTCAGCCTGGGTTCAGGGATGGTCTACCCCGAAGAGGTTCGCGCTCCATCACCGCCCCAAGTGGAAATTAGAGTTGCGAACGGTGTCGATGGCATGTTAGTCGAGCCGGTTCGTGCGTTTCCGAGCGACAGCGGGTCCCCGCTGACGAGCGTCAAGGAAGAGCTCACGGACGATGCGTCCGAGGGCCCACCTCTTACGGCTGTCGACGACGATGATGCCCTAGGGGACGAGGATGCCGAGGGCGAGCCAGACGAAGATGCGGAAGGCGAGCCAGACGAGTCTCTCTTGAGCTAGTGCCTGTTCTTGTTTTGTTCTTCTTGGGGGAACAGCCTTTGAGTGGTGATTATTATGTGTACATAACATAAGTAGGACTCGATAGCGCTGGGTATTGTCAGTGCAGTGTATATGTGTCAGCGTTTTCGTGTATGCAATCCCCTAATACTCAAGACGATTCTTTGACCTCTACAACCACATTCACGACCATCACTATCACGTAGCCCGCAATGAGCATCAGCCCCCAACGGCGCGTAAGGTTGAAATCATTGAGCGGGACGATCACGAGCGTCGAGACGAGCAAACAAAGCAGCCCGATGGTGCTGACGAGCAGGGTCGGCGACAGATTCACCTTGTAGCTCTCGCCCGTCTGCGACATCACGTACGAGCCCGAGAGGCCAATGCCGAGGAGCATATTGAGCATCGGACCACCAAAGCAGGCCGAGACGCCCATGACGGGCGCAAACGCCGCGACCGTAAAGTTGGCGACGAAATCAGCGAGCGAGTTTCCAATTGCAAAGATGGTCAAGCCGATGATCGCGTCTGAAAGCCCAAAGATATGGCCAAACGTCTGCCCGGGGCGGAGATTCAAGTCGGAGGTACAGTGGGCGCATACATGAGCTACGATTGAAACAAGACAGAGCGGGAGCATACCTGGAGAACCTGCACGACTTCGTCCGCGATGGCCATGATCCAGACCATGGCGACGCCAAACCCGACAAAGCAACGCGCGAGCCGCCCTGCTGGGCCCTTGCCATCGTGCGCAAACACGGCAGTGAGCGTCGCGACCGACAGCCCGCACAACACCGCCGTAAAAATGTACCACTCTACGTGCTTCTGCCCGGCTGAGTGAGCGAGAAGAGTGAGCGGGTGAGTCAATGGTGGTGACACAAAAACATGCTTACCAAACAAGACCGACACGCAAAACACCGGGCTGAACGCGCACTGCGTCGCGGTAAGCCACTTGCCAAAGTGGACATCATGCACATGTTCTTCTGCTTCTATCCGGGCCTGTAGCAGCTCTTCCTCTGCATCGGACTCGTCATAATCGATGAGTTGCGCTTCTAGTACAGGCGTGGCCATAGGCCCTGCGGCGCCGTCCTCTGCCTTGGGTTCATTAACGACGACGGGAAGCGTCAGCGTCAGGGCGAATATTGCGGGCGCAGAGCACACTGCGATGATCTTCCACAGCCAGGGCCGCGCAGAAATACCGACCAGGGAGGGGAACAACGTATGCGCCAAATCGCCCAGTACTATTCTCCAGCGGGCCGGTGCGGGCGCATCGTCGGGCACAAAGAGTTTACGAGGTGCCGCCGCAGCGGTTCTGTTTGGGCTCGTGGGCTCGAACAGGTTGATGGACGGAACCGGCGACTTTGCGCGATCGAGATCGCCTATCGGGGATGGGGCGAGCGTATTGCGTTCGTTGAGTTGCACACTAAACGCAGCATCCCACGGGTCGCGCTGATCCTCTGTCCGGCTGGCGTCGAGTGCCGGTGGGGCAGTCGCGACCGGCATACGGTGCACGCTCCCCGACGGTGAAACCCGGCCTTGATTAACCGAAAGCCGGCGCGTATAATGGCCAGCCGCATATGGGCTCACCGGCGCATCGAATATGCTGAGCGTTTCGGCAGCAGACGCACTGTGGAGTGAGTTGACGACGGTCCGAAACTCGAGCGCGCCCAAAAGCGAAAAGGACGGAAGTTGGTGGACATGAGACCGAGACGCAGTTAATGGAGAAGACCGCGAGACGGACGAGGAGCGAGAAGACGAGCCCGGGATGTGCAGCGAGGGCCGGGGTCGTTTGTGAGTGGTGGATGGGACGAGCATACGATCGCTTGGAGCCACAGGGTTGGACAGCGCGCGTGCACGAACAGTAGGCGTAGGCAGGGCCGGGGACGACTCATTCACTAGTAACAAATGAGAAATCGATCAAACATGAACCATAAACTCACCGTCATCGCGGTACCGCTCGAATCCGTTCGCATTCAGATCAGGGGCATCGCTGTACTCTCCACGAATGAGAGCCTCGTGCCGGGCGAGACGATCTCTTCTGTTCTCCCACCACGTTCCACCAACGACGACGCTGACGTAGACTAGGTACAAGCCGACCATGGCCATGGCCTCCCACGCATGTATCTCGCCGTCGATCAGGATCGCGAGAATGCAGGCAACGGCGACTGTAAAAAAGCCTACGTCACGGACAAAAGAGCCAGGATTAACACGGAACGGCCTAACCAGAGGCATGGATCCGGCAACGACAGAAACGATAAACGAGGCAGCACCCAAGAGCTCGCCGATGGCCAGACTACCGGAACCAGCGCGCATGGCGGAAAACGTGGAGAACAGGTCGGGGGAACCATTCCCAAAGGCGAGAAAGGTGACGCCAGTGACGTTTTCGCTGAGGCCGAGCGTGTCGGCGATAGTAGCGAGATTGGGACAGAAGAAATCGGAAGCGCATATGCCTAGCGTAAGAGTACAGGTGTCAGAGCGGTCGGACGAGCGGGAACAGGTGACCGACCTATGAACGAAAAGAGAAAGAAGAGCCAGAGGACTAGGCCGACAAAGGTAAGCGGGCGGATCGCTGGGGACGAGCAGAAATAGGACTCGAGGTAAGAGATGGACAGGAATGTGTCGGGCCGGTCGCATTCGGACCGGACATGTGCGCATTGTTCTAGTGGGGGCAGCCGGAGTGGCTCACACGACTGGGATGGGTGAGTGACGGGATTGGATCAAACAAGATCTGCTAACCTGTTCGAGCGTGTATGTGTTGGAACCGACGTAAGATAAATTAGCAAAGAGTCCAGCCGCGGAGTCCGTGGTCGCTGTGGGGGCGAGAAGCACTGCGAGCGACTGGGGCAGGCCAAGTGGCTGGGGCGGGCCAAGCGGCTGGCGTGCAGGAGTCTTTACATCAGCATAGCGGCTCTGGGACCAAAGAAAGCCCTGGACGATGAGGGCAATAACAGCGAGGTACATGGTGGTGGCCGGTGGCAGGAGGCGTCATCGGTCACATGACGCACTGCCACCCGGCGCCTATCGTGGGAGGATTGCCGGTGACCGGGCCGGGTGCGGGGTCGATCAATACCTGAGAGCCGACTAGTCCTCGTTGGCAGCTGCGGGCTAACCGCATCCCGCTCGTCGCCTATCGATGTTCCCGCGCGCCACATGTCCCGTTTGGGCAAGACGTTTCAGCACCATCGAGCGGGATTTGAATTGATTGACTCGTTCGACCGCACCCGCTCCGCCGGCCTGTTTCAACCTCTCTATTGTCGGCCCCGCGCAGGTGCATGCGCTCGGGTGCCTGCTGATCGCGCCTCCCGCGCTGGCCCGGCCGCCCCCGCGTTTCACGTCCCGCAGCACGACTGGTTAATCGTTTTTCATTCCAGACGAAGCAACGAGTACTAAGACATGCAAAATAATATACACCTCCATTACGCAAATATAATGTAAAATAGACGAAAGCGAATACAGTGCCTGCCAGCCGAAACGCTTTCTGCTGGGGGGCAATTTTTAGTCGGGAGCTAGTTGATGGGCGACGGAGACGATATCTGCAGTCGCCCCCCGCCCGACGGGCCAGAGCCATAACCCGAGGCATTGATTCCGATGGAACCGAGCGAGTTGGACCGCTGCGGGAAGCCCGACCCCAGGTCATTAACCGATCGGCGCAGGTACGTCGGTGAGCCCGAGCCAGAGGACAAAAAGTTAGGCACAATCCGGTTCGGCCCCGGCGGGTTGAGCAGGAGGGTGGCGTTCGAGTGCGAGTGCGGCGGCAGCGACGGGTTCACGCCGCTCGGAGCGGGTGATGCAAATCCGCTGCCTGACGGGAACCCGATCATTCCATCGCGGGGCGTGGCTCCACCGCTGCCAAAGCCCGGTGAGGCTGCACTGGGTGGGAGCATGAGCGAGTCGGAGCGTGAGTGGGGGACAGGGAGCCGGCCGTTGGCATAGTCATAGTTGACGGCATGGGGGTATGGTGAGGACGAGCCCGAGCTGGTGCGCGAGACCTGGTCGTCGCCGACCGCATTCGACATGTAGTGGTCGCCGTTGGGAGGCCAGTTGGCTGCCTGCAGGTTGGCCCAGCCGGGGTGGTGCGAGATGCTCGAGGACGGCGGCGAGGGCGTGCTGCGGTCGGAATAGTGCTCCGGCGGTGAGCCCGCCTCGTTGGCGCCGGCGCCGAGCTTGGGCAGCAGCTTGCCGGGGTCGCGACCAGTGGGCCCACGCCCCAGCGGCTGGCGGTCAGAGGGAGGGAGGGAGAGCATCTGGCGCAGGCGGTAGTTTTCGGTCTCGAGGACCTCGACCCGATGTTCGAGCTCCTGGAGGTGGGCGGCGCGACGGGCGCGAAACGCGCGCTGAACGTCGCGAGCGCGGTTGGGGGGGAGGTTGTCGTTGCGCTTGCGGCCGCGCTTGGACGCGGGGACGCTGGCATCTGAGGCAGGTGAGTCGGGGCTATGGCGGCGAGTAGGCGACGTACCTTGTGCCGAAGGGAGGGTGGCTACGTCGGACGCCAGGGTGGATATGTATTGAGGTGAAATGGAGGGGTGCTCGTCAAATGGGCGCGATGCGGGCCTTTTGAAGACATAGGGGGGGCACCGGCTGTTTCGCACAAACACCGGCGGGGGCCCTGGCGCCGGACGCCTGGGTCTGGCCGAGGCGCTGTGGCGTCACGGCTCTCAGGGCATCTCAGGGTGCGTCTGACGCAGCACGTTGCGCGCGTGGAAAAACGTTTTGCAAAGTCTGGTCAACTTACGTCTGTAGATACAACTCCACTTCCTAGGCTGATCGCTGATCTCTCACGCTTCCAGCCACGCACGCACAAACTCAGTCTCCTCCCGGTGGATCGCCTGGATGTGCTCCGGCTCAACCCAGTGCGGCTCGACACCGTTCTCGTCATGGTGGTGCACCCCCGCTGCAACGCGGTCAGCTCCATTCTGCGCAGAACATGACCTCTACTGACTGCGGATTAGCTTGAACGGCCGGGTCAGCGTATCGACCCGGGCCTCTGCGTGCGGGCTGTGCGGAGTCGCCGGAAGCCATGGGTCCTCTGCAGAAACAGTCAGCCCTACTCCAGATCGGGCGCATCCTCACCGTCGCCATCGATAAACGCTAGCCGATCAGCCGCAAGGCCATAGTCGCCCAGCGAGTTCACCACGCTCACATTCGGCCACGCAGGCACAGAAAAGTGTGCGCCAGCCGGAAACGCCTATGCTCCCGTTAGACCGTGTCTGCTTTGCGCGCAGCACCCACCTGACGACATATCGCTGACGTATACTCGAGTGTCAGCCGTCGAGACACAATGCTTGGATACGCGGGGTTCGGCGGTGCCCCCTGTCCATCAAAAATTAGTGGCTCATTTCTGTCCGCAGCGTTCCGTAGATACCTGAAAGTATCCCCACTCGGTACACACCTAAACGGAATCCGTCTTAGCGCTCAGTGATCGTAACCAGCCCAACCTACTTGGAATGTCCACGCCCTCCACTCTTGATCCAGGCTCGTTGATTGAAATTTTGTGTCGTCCCCTGTTCCAAAGCACTTGACCGACCGTCAGTGCATTGATCCCGCGAAGCACGATGCATTTCAAATCGTGCCCAAGTCTAATCCTACCTGCTCGACGCTCTGAGATTTCGGACATCTCGATACAATCTCCTGCTCCAACGCGGTTAGCCCCAACTCAATAATTTCTGTTCGACGTACCTCTCGAATCCAGTATGCGAGATTCGACACCGCGGCCGGCACACGTACCGCGCCAAGCATACTATCCGCACCGCCGCGGCCGAGTGTGGCACAGAACCGGCTCCACTCATCGCTCCCAACCGCACTATCCCAGTTCTGGCCTTGCACGTATCCAACAGGTGTCATCAGCAGCGACACAAAGTCCTACACGCGTGTCAGCTTCAGCTTCAGCAACCGCCACCCGCAATCTTCCACCCACCTGGTCGGATGCGAGCCCACCTAGTCCAAACCACGATTTCAAAACAGGCGCTAGGATGCGCGTCGACAGCACGTCGTCCACGGCCTGCACCGCGGTCTGCAGATGCGCAACACATACTTGGTCCGCGGTGCGTCGGACCGCATCCGCATATTCCCAGTAATCAATAGTGGCACTGTCGGTTCCGTCCATCAACCCCCCGTGACTGCGCACCATTGTCGAGACTCACTGAGTTACCGCACTCGAAGCGATTGCGCCAAACACCAAGTCTGGATACAGCACACGCATGTGCGCAGCCCTGGCTCCCGCATACGACCCCTATCGGCGGAGACCTAGTCAACCAAGCTGTAGCGAACATGGGATCGACGAACCCCGTAGTAAATCCATCTTGTTTCGGGAGCAGTCACGTTGTGATCAAGACCAGGAATCTTGACATTTGCGATGAAATTTGCCGAGTCTTCGAGGGCCTGAGCGTTGTTCAGCCACCTACGAGTCAAGACAACACCGCTTCCCCATCAGTACGCCACCCAACCCGCACCCCAAACTGCTAACCTCAACGAGTCTGTCGACAAATCGTCGACAGGGACAGACCTGCCATAGTACCGATGTTCGAGGACAATCCCTAAACCGTACAGAAGATCTTCACATCAGAGCAATATAGCCGACTCTATTGCTCACGACCCACCGAGGCCCTTTGTTGCGTTCGCGAGTATGGACAGAATGCCAGTTTGCAAAAACGGGAGCCTACGGACCGGAATATCGACTCGTCGTCAAAAACTATGAAAACGTGCCGTACCTGTCTTCGCCAGACGTTTCACCTCCATCGAGTACGAACACTGGACCGCCAGGCTCGTAGTATTCCGTGTTTACCCAGAACCTAGAATCCCGGTTAATGCTTTCACGTACCACGCGAGTTTCACTCGCCTCTGGCCAAACGTCTTGTTGACAGATATATCAAAATGATCAAGCGGTTGCTCAAAGTAGTGTTCTGGATATTGTTTCCCAGTCTTCCCTTGAAAGACGCGCTGCTCGCCACTGTCACGGTGCTTCTTTGCGCCTAGAGCCTTGTTGTGCAGCATCCACAGGTTGACTCCCTGACTACCAAAACTAGACACCAGACGCTTGTCGAGCGCAAATGGGCGCTCTGGCCCGCTAAACGGGATCGCAGAACACAGCGACAGAGAGTATACGAGAAGAGCGCGTTTAAAAGCAGTAGCCATATTGTTATCGGTGGTCGCGCGATGCAACACGTCCTCAGGACCCTTTGCTGTGTTATGTTATGTGATAAAGGACGGTGTTTGTTTGGCGCGTCAAATTAATTAAACATAAAGCGAACATAGTAAAAACACGTCTATATCGTCGACTTTTCGAGCTCGGCCGGCTCCCGCGTATCCTTTTCGTCCTCGTTTCGATGCCCCACAATCCCGATTCCGCGAAGAAAAACCACCGTCAGCATGAGCGCTATTCCGAGAATTTGGGGTGGACACAGATTAGCACGGGCGGACGTAAGGGGGGACGATCGCTTCCCACGTACCCACAATACCAAATCCAAAGCATGTCCAGAACGCGGCCCGATACCCGCGGAGGAGCGAACCTGGTTGGTCTTCTCCTCCTGATTCTCGCAACGACTTGCGGCGAACACTATCACTAACGACACTGGCGATCGCCAGGCCAAATGCGGTTCCAAGCTGGCAACGTTCCTGTTCGTTAGGGACCACATACACGAGGACGTCGGACGTACCTGGTTGACGGTATTGAAGACCCCGCCTGCAACGCTTTGTTCGTGGGGAAGGGCAATTTTGGCGACGAACAAAGACCCGGTCGCAAACATGCTACCATAACAAGGCTCAGCAGATTGAAATTCCCAACCGTGCTCCCAAACTCACAAGTCTGCGCCTAATACGACGATGGCGGCAGCTGGGAACCCAAATGCCCAATATGTCGCATCGGGTACGATCACCGCGAAGAGCAAGGACGCCAGCGAAGTGAAGAAGCACCCAATCGCTAGGAAATCGAGGTGAGTCGCGCGTCGGGTATGTCACTTGGGGGTACACACCAATCAGAGCCATACCAGAGATCCGGCCAACAAAGAGTGCGACGACCAGCTGAGATAACGATGAGGGAAGAACTTTGATAGAGTCTAATCTCCTCACATTGCAAAGCAGGCCGCTGACGGCCATGGGTATCAGTCGAACGGTAGTGCCAATCTGCACGGCCGATTAGCATTGCATGCGCGCATATATCCACACCAAACCCACCGGTGAAATCTGCTTGTAGTCCTGGTAGCTGTGAAAAACGTTACTGACCCTAGATCTGAGTGAAAAGAAAAAGACGCCTACTAGAGCTAAGGTTCCCTCAGTCGAGTTACACATGGCTAAAAGGCTGAACTCACGGTGACAAAGAAGACCCAAGTGGTGAAGCAGGACCAGTCGAAAAAAACGATGGCCTGGACAACCGCGAACCGACCCTTGGCCCGAGACCACAGTCCCAAACTCATGAGCGGCCGCCGGGTCGTTCGGTTCTCAATGTACCATTCCCAGCCCACGAAGCAACCGAGCAACATAACCGAGATGACGAGCACGACGGGAATATCTGCGATGCGTGAGCGATTTATCCTGGTGCCTGGTTGCGGGCACTTACAGGGTGTGCGCCATCCATCCTCAGCAGAAGACGACTGTGCAAGGGCAAAAGTCAAGAGCACTAGTGCGATCGTCGAAATTGCTGCACCAATCCAGTCGACACGGCGATCCTTTTCTTGGGAAGGCTTGTCTTTGTGGATTGCGATGGCGGCAGCAAGCATAGTGACCGCAGAGATGCCCGCGCTGACATAAAATATCCCTCGCCATGCGACACTAGGACCATATTAGGGGGTCTTAGGACAGGTAGAAGGCCGATCAGCACACCTTGAATACTCGGTCATCACTCCTCCGATGACGAAACCGATTGCACCCCCAAGCGGAGCCCCCGCGCTAAATGTAGCAAACGCAACCGAACGAGCCTTGGATGGAGGAAACTCGTGCGCCAGGATGCCAATCTACTACAAAGTTAGCAAGTTTAATTCCGATATGGTGCATCTCGTACCGCAGAAGGAACAGACGCTGCAGCGCCCATGCCCTGGAACGCCCGCATGACGTTCAGGGCGATCGAGTCGCGGGCAAAACCGCATCCGATTGCCCACGCAAGCGACCAGAACGATCCCAACAAGAAAACCTTTTTACGGCCAAACAAGTCCGCCAACCGACCAAACAGCAGCAAAAAGCATCCCTAGGGTCATTAAAGGTAAGGTTGCAATGTAGCTGAAATTCGCAGCAACACTAACCGAGGTTAACGCATAGGATGAAACCAGCCACTGCAGCTGTGATTGCTCTATATTCAAGGCCACCCCAATAGAAGGCAGAGCGATGGATATTGAAGCACCCGACATCACCTGGTGGGTCGCACGGATCAGTCCGGTTGACACTGACAACCAGTCAAACAGTGCTCACATTATTGACCATCGCAAGGGTACAGGCCAAGGTTATTGTGACACCGCGAAAAAGTCCAACCTGCGGCATATCCGCAGACATTCCTTCCTCGAGCGTGCTCTCCGGCCTCCGCGTCCCGTCGTCGGAGCTCATGTCGGCCGAGCGGGGGCCGTCTGCAACGTCGCGATTAGTGCTGGCCATGAATGGGGGCAGCCGAAGCGTACGACGTGGCTTAAAGCAAGCTGCTTAGCCGGCCTTGATGACATTCGCTTGACGTTGAGATGCGGATGATTCATTTCCCTCCCATAAACAAGCGCCAGACTGATTAATTCTAGCGCTTAGCTCAGACTATTTCCGCGGGGGAAACAAACCTGGAAAAAGTCTCTCAGGACTTGGGCAAAATCGAGTCATGCTGCCGTCCGCAGCCCGCACACCGAGCGGCCAAGGCGACAGCCAGCTCGAAACAAGTCGTTCGAGACTGTCCAGGGGGGTTTATGACTAAAACGCCGGCTTATGTCAGCAGTACTGGCTTTCTTCCTCCCTCCACGCATGTCGACGGAATCTGCTGTAGACATATATCAAACTATCAACCAAGCCTCGGGGTCAGCTAGCTTTAAAGCCGCAGATGTCGTCGTAGAGAATCTCGGCGAGATAATTGGCAAGACAGAGGCGTCGGCGGTGTACGACGCGCGGGCTAAAGGAAGGCCCATACTCTTGCACAACCCCCAAAAAGAGAGTCGATCGAGGGTACAGCGCAAGTCTTCAATTGCGCGGCAAAAGGACGATAAATTGAAGGGAAAAACAAATCGTGAGAGCAGAACCGAACGAAGGTTATCCAAGGCGTCTACCCAAGGCCTCAAGTGAGTGTCGGACACCACTCCTGCGTTTGGTCCTCATATATTTCAGATACCAAACCTTCTTGGACATACATACGTTGTGGACGGGGTACATGTCTGAGCTCCTGAATCTGCGTAGTCTCTCCTCGATCAATGGCCCGCTTGGCGCGCACGTCTCCTCGCACGCCATAGGAATGCAAACTAAACTGGTCAAGGCAGACTTCCACGGATGCAAGCTCTCTGGCAAGTCTCCGCTGTCCTCATCGCGGCTAATCTAAACGAGGGTCGCACAGTCAAGGCAAGCAAGTGCCCAGCCCTCGTGGGCTGTTCGGGAGTAGTCATCGAGGAAACCGCAAACGTCTTTCGAATCATTACCTCCGATGATCGAGTTAAAGGCAAGTCCCCGCAACTGGCCGCACCCCGTCAGTCTGAGACCCAATCCGCAAACGCAGTACTCCCAAAACAAAACTCTATCTTCACCTTTACGATCCCGGTCCAACCTGGGCAAAAAGACTCCGCTCAAATCCAGTTTGAGCTCCATGGGAACCAGTTTCGGTTTAGAGCAGACGACCGGGCGTCTCGCAAGTTTAAAAGTAAAGAGACGATTGAGTTGTAGATTCCACCAAAGAAAGGTCTAGGAGTCGGCGAGTTGAAACCATTTCATCGACTCCACAAGGCCAAGGCAAGTTGCCAAACCTGGTTGATCGGTTTGATTTCCGAATGCCTGTTCTCTTTCGCTTCACGACAGGCTGTTCACGAGTGCCTGCCATCCATTTCCATCCTAGTGCTCTAATGAATCCATGTGGCCAACGTGGTAGCCCAGATCTAAACTGTCAAGTGGAATAACGGAGTTTGTATACCCCGGGCCCGCCCATCGCAGATCGACACTCGGGCAAACCGACGTAAAGCCCAGGAGCGATCGAGTTGTTCGCCACTTGCCGGGGGGAGCTGCTCCTTGCTCGCGTCCTGAAAACTTTCACGGACGTTCTGGAACGAGGCCCAAGTGAAACGCATGGTGGCCAGACAGCAGGCAGGCGTTGGGGGCTTGATGTCGCCCGCTTGCAATGCGACCAAACTTTATATGGTAGGGAGAACGAAGTGCATAGCGGAACAGTGCAAAGTCTAGGGGTACATTATCAATTGAGCTTATAGCCTACAACGTGCCTCCGCCCGACTATGCTCAGAACCAGTAAGTAATATTCATTAAATATAATTCAGATACTCACTCATTTGACCAATGTGGAAGATCCCATATGCCTCGATTCCGTACAGCGCGACCCTAGCCCACTCTCCTGACCGAGCGATTCCTTTCCAATATTCAGGGTTCCTGGCGTTCTCGAACAGCGTGCGGTACGCGGTCGTAACTGTCTCGACCGACGTGGGTGGTGCGAGCTTTTCCGCGATGTACACCTGGCGCAAGAACGCGCGTGCGACCGCAAGATTATAGGTCACGGGCTCGCGGTACGCTACCATCCCATTATTCTCAACATCTACAACTTGGCGACGAGACCCGCTCACCTCCCATCCAGCCCCCGACCTGCTCTCCGACCTTGCCGCCAATCTGCTTGGACACCTCGAGAGCCTTTTCTGCCTGCTTTTGGGCAACGCTCAACGCCTGCTGGGCAGACTCTTGCGCCGATTGGGTCGTGACATGGCGTATGCCAGTCTTTTGTGTGCGCAGCGCAGTGCGAAACAGATGTGTGCGCATCACTGGGTGTGGTTAGCGGGTGAGAGAAAAGTACGGAGGGTCCCGGGTCAGGGTTTACCGGCAATTGCGGGACTACCTCACGTGACCGGTACTAGCATTTTATGGCTAATCAACCAGGCCGAGTGGATCGGCCGACCCGGGGCACTCGCCGCACGAAAGCGGCCTACCCTTTGACACAAGCGGCGTCGGCGGCGGGCAAGAATATTCTGGAGCCAGATCTTTCATCATCTCCTCGCTATCTCCTCGCTGATATCGGTGCCACCGGCGGTATATAGCGATCCCCACAACTCGACGATCTCCAACGCATCCTCGCAACCCTCTCGCGCGATAATCATGTCTAGCCTCACTGCTGCCCGCTACGGAAAGGACAAGGTGAGTGCTCATCGTAAGCTGGGTGCTTGGTGATTGACCAAGATCAGGTTCGAGTGTTCCGCATCGTGCGCGATGGCGATAAGCACACGGTCGTCGAATATATCGTTCGTGCGCTGTTAGAGGGCAATATTGCGACCAGCTACACGCAGGCCGACAACAGCGTCGTTGTCGCAACTGATTCCAGTGAGTGCATCGGTGCCCCACACCGTGATCGGGCATTGATCCATATCGAATGTACCCCACAGTCAAGAACACCTGCTACGGCAAGTCCATATTTCGACGCATGTGCTTCTGGCGATTGAGATCTTGGACCTGGCAGTCATCGCTAAGACGTCACCGTATGTTCTCTCGCCCGAGCTTTATGCGCTGCACCTCGGCACGCACTTTGTCACCAAGTATCCGCACATCCACAAGGCGTTTATCGATGTCGAGCAGCTCAAGTGGTCGCGCATCGAGGTCGAAGGGACACCGCACAAGCACTCGTTTGTGCGAGATGGCGAGGAAAAGATTGTGGTCAAGGCCGAGGTTGACGCTACGGCGGGCAAGGACAAGGTGTCGGCGACCGTCGAGGCGGGCATCAAAGACTTGCTCGGTGAGTCGTCCAAGTCGATTTGGTACTTGGTATTCATTTCGTGTAGTCTTGAAGAGCTCTGGTTCTGCATTCGAAAATTTTATTCGCGACGAGTACACCACGCTTGTGGGCAAGTCCATGCATTTAACCTCCTTTCCACCCCTAACACCCCAAGCAGAGGTCGACGACAGAATCTTCTCGACGGCCATCGACCTCAATTATAGCGTAAAGTTGCCGCCGGGGCCAGTAACCATCGACGGACTAGCGGCCGTAGGCGAAAAGGCTAAGTTTGGCGAGCTCCAAGAGAACGTGCGCAAGATTACGCTCGAGACCTTCGCCACCGATGAGAGCGCCAGCGTGCAGGTCAGCTGAATGCACACTACGTCATACAGGCCACGCTGACGTCGACTGGCAGGCCACGATGTACAAGATGTCGCAGAAATTTATTGCAGAAAACGGGACGGCATCCGCCATCTCGTACCGGTTGCCGAACAAGCACTATATTCCTGTTCCGTATGTCTTCCCAGTGTTTCCCATGGAATGTAGCTAATCGGCCCTAGACTCGACTTTATCGGGCTCGCCAACACGAAGCCGCGGGACGCGGAGGTGTTTTGCCCAGTCGACGCACCGAGGTGAGTTGAGCGGGCCAGCGTGGTGCGGTGGCTAACTATTTTGTAGTGGTTACATCACCGCAACAGTGTCGAGGGAGTAGCTCGGTTGGAGCGGGTGGCGCCCTGGTTGGATAAGCAAACAGCCTGGGCCTTTGTCGGGAGAAAATGTGTATTACGCCGTGCATATATGGGATGATTGGCCACATATAGGCGCCAGATGGAGACGCGCGCCGATCTGCGTGGACTCCGATCAGGAGAGCCACAGCCGATGCGAAGCTGCTGAACCCCACGCGACTGAGGACTGACATATGTACCCGGGCTGCTCCACCTAGACGAGAGCTCGCCGTACTCTCCCCTGGCCCATACTAATAGGCCCCCACCGCTCCACCATCTCTTGAGACCGCGACCATGGCTGGAGACCACGCCTGCCCCGTCTGCCAAGCCACCTTTACCCGCCCGCAACACGTCGCCCGACACATGCGCTCCCGTAAGCCTCTGCTCCTTACCCAAAGCCCCGCCTAACGCTCTGCAGACACCGGCGACCGCCCATACAAGTGCTCTGTCTGCACCGACTCGTTTGGCCGCAGGTGGGTCCACGTCGCGAGGCACCAGCCGAGCTGCCACCGCCCTGACCACCACGTGACTGACACTGCTGCAGCGATCTGCTCAAGCGCCATGAGAAAAAGATGCATTCGCAGCCCAACGGTCAGAGTAAGTTCGACCCCACCAAGACGCTCAAGCGACCGCACTATCCGTACCAAAACTCGTCGCACACGACGTCTGCGTCGGGCTCGGGCTCGGGGTCCGGCTCAGGCATGGACAACGTGCCGTCGCTTAAGCAGCTGGGCAAGACCATACGGTCCGAATCCGGCTCAGAATCCGATTCCCGGTCGCGTTCCCGGTCGCGTTCGCTCTCCCCGCCACGCAGGCAACAGTCCCAAGAGGACGAGCTCATCTCGAGCGACGACGGCGCCCTGACTGCGACCAAGTATCGCCGGCTCTCGGATCCCTCGGGCGCGTCGCGCATGGACACCGACTCGCGCAAGTCGCCGACCGCGTCCGAGACGCCCCCGCGCACGCTCGCCCACCTCCCGCGCCCGACTTCCTTTCATCGCGTTGCACGTCAGGAGCTCCAAGTGATGACGTCATCTATGCATGGAACCGAATCTGTACGTGGCACGTGCTGGGTATATGCGGGGTCTGACGTTTTACAGGTTCGCGTCTGCCGCGTGCTCCGCAACGGAGACCACCACTTTATTGTCGAGTATGCCATTTCGGCCATGCTCGAGGGCTCCAGGCCCATGTCTACGTCAGCAGTGGCACCCGTTCCGAGTAAGTGCCGTTCGTCCCTGGCGTAAGATCCACACGCTAATACGCTTATAGTCAAGGACACTTGTTATGGTGAGCATCTCGCCCACGTCACGGTTCGCGACTGACGAGGCACAGTACTGGCCAAGACATCCCCGCATGTGCTGTCGCCCGAGCTGTTTGGCTTGCACCTGGGAGCGCACCTCGTGGGCACACATGTCCACGTCCGGGCGGCGCGAATAGTGATTGCGCAGGTCAAGTGGGGGCGGATACCTGTGCGCGGCGTGTTGCACCCGTCGACGTTTTTGCGCGACGGGGAGGAAAAGCGCTCGGTGACGATTGACGTGCGGAGAGAACGACCCAGTGCGGCTGGTGATGAAAAGGCCGAAGACATTGTCATGGCCGAAGTGCGGTCGAGCATACAGGGACTCGTTGGTGCGTGGTTTCTTGCGAATGCCGGGGCATGGCTGACACCGCACAGTGATGAAAACCGTGGTGGTGCGGGATGGATATTCGCGCGACGAATGCACAAACGTAAATGAACACAATGACGGCGTGTACTGTACCGAGATGGATGTGGACTATGTGCTTGGCTTGCCCCGCGTGCCGCTCCGGATCGAAGGTCTGGCTGCGCTTGGCGAGACCATGCGGTTCACAGATGTGGCGCAGCGGGTGCGGGACACAAGCCTAGAAGTGTTTGCGACAGACGAGGACGAGGATATGCAGGGGACGATGCACCGCATGTGCCGCGAGGTGCTCGAGACGAACTCGAGCGTGATGGAGGTGACATACCGGATGCCCAACCGTCACTACATCCCTGTGCCGTGAGTCTTAGCGCTCCAGTCATGCGCGTGGCTGATGCTTGGACAGGCTCGACTATATTGGCCTGCAAAATACCAAGGCCCGGGATGCGGAGGTGTTCTGCCCGGTCGATGCGCCAAGGTAAGAAGAGTATTTTCGTCGGCAAGAGTCGTGCTGACGCCGCCTAGTGGATGCATTTCGACGACGGTGGCTCGGGCTGGCTGAGGTGTGCTTGGCTTTGGACTGAATATTGCTTCTGTATTGCTGGGCTTGGCGCGTGATGCCTGCCGGGTGCAGACCGGCAGCAGGCATGCAGGGCCATCCGGTGTTTCCATAGTTAATTTATGCTGTTAATGTGTGGAATCGGAAACAAAGACTGATCCGGGCCCTGCTCCGGACCCTGCTCCGGTGCCTGGCACGGATGGTGGCACGCACGCACCGATGTGGTCTTGGCCGGCCAAGACATTCGAGTGTCGTTCTCTCTTGCAGCCATGGCAAGGCTTGTCACAACCCTCCATTTCTTTCCGGCAGCTCCGCGCCCCGTCCGCGCTTTCCCCCCGCCATGACGAAGCGTGCAACTCTTATCGCGTTTGCTGCCTGCTGCCTCTCCCTCGCCGCCGCCCAGGACACCACCGTGCAGTGCAGGTCGGTCCGATTGTTGCAGTGAGACGAACCAACTGACTCGTCCTAGTTACGCCGGATGGACAAACAATGCCCGCGGCCAGTCACCCTGCCTCGTCTGGGCCGAGCTCCAGACCAAGTGCGACGCTGGAGGTGTGCGGTACGTCCACCAGCGTGTCCACTCGACTTGAGCTTATCCGCTGTTTCCCCATAGGGTAACTCCACTCACCAATGAACGATTCCACTACACCGAACCCGACGAGCCCCGCGAGATCAACGACTGCAATTGCTCCGTCGTTGCGTACAACCTCATGGCCGGGTGTACATGGTGCCAGCTCGGGCTGACCGACAAATGGGTCAACGAGACCGTGTGGCGGTCAAACTGTCCGTCGTACAACGCGCGAGGGTGAGCCATACAATTATTATTAAGAAGACTGAGGCTCATGCCAGGACAGGTTGAGCATAGACGCGAGTGATTTGACTATACCTTCTTGGGCGACAATCCCGGTCGATGGAGGCATGTGGAGGCCAAATATCGCTAGTCTTGCTGCGTCGCCGCCGACAGCCACTCCTACCTCTGGTACGCACATCTGCCCTGCCCTGTCCCGTCCCGTCCAACGCTAAACTGAGCCCCATCAGGCTCGTCCACTACTCAGTTCTCCCCGCAGTCCACGGCCGACACTGGCACGCACCATCCGCAAGATAAAGACGGCAACGCAGGTGCTATCGCAGGTTCGTTCTCGTGAAATTCGCTGGTACGATCGCTCATTCATGCGAACAGGCGGTGTAATCGGTGCAGCACTCATCGTAGCCCTCTTTGTCGCACTCTTTGTGTTCTTCATCCGGCGGAGCAAACGACGCGCAGAGATCGAAGCACGCTTGCGCGCCTCGCGACGCGGCCGCGTCCCTCACTCGCGCCAGAGATCTCAGGCGGGCGGAGAGAAACGACACTCGAGGGTGGAAGTGACGGAAAAGATACAGCAGTCTCCAACACTGCCCGCCGCACCCGAGATCGCCTACCACCCGCGATGTAACCACGGAATCGTGTCTATTGCAGCCGGTTCTCCCAGAGCGAGCACGAGCACCGCTGCGCCGACGGCTACCGAGGACGAAGGACGAACACCGCCCAAGTCGGCCGATCACATCGTATAGCCCTCCACCTTGTGGTTTTCTTTTCTGGGTCATTGGGTGGGACATGTATTTTTTTTGCGGGTCTAGGTCTCAAGTTATTCGTTTTATGAACTTATTCGTAGATATCTTTTCGTCACCAAAATTATGTATATCAGTCATCTCTCCAGATGAATCTGCCCTCCGATCTCTGTCGAGGTTCACACGTTATATTCGTCATGCTGTGTGTCATACAACCACGTGAACATCTACACAAGCAGATGGAATCCCAAAAATCCACAACGCCGCGTAAGGTAGAAAAAAGGCGTAAGATAAAACACAAAAGGGAGGGAAATGATCGATAATAAAAATGTGGATGATGTGATAACACAGACAAGTTGCAGGGTTGGGTGTGGGGGCAATTATTGTTCAGACGAGCAACACGAGGGTTCTCCCGAGGAAAGCAGAAGCGGGCATATGTCACCATCCGTTTTCGAGGTATGACAGCTCCCCGGTCTAAGGACCGAGCAACCTCGGAAACGGAAAGCGTATCGATGAAAAAGCGATAGCCATGTGATGGGATGATGCCTGGTACGCCACCGAGGCGTAGGAATCACGAGTAGAGACAGGGCAGGGCGGGGAGCGGGGGTTAGTAGTGTGGCGTTGGCTGTTGGACCACCTGCTGGTGTACGTGGTGCTGTGGTGCAAAGGCCATCGGGTCCTAGAACCAGTCACGTTAGCCAGGGGTGGACCATTGCAAAGATGCATAGCAACGTGAAGAAATAGAGTCAAGGCGAGTCGGGTTGTGAAATAGTCCAAAGTAAACCTCGACCCGGGTAAAGGCAAAACGTATATTTCAAAGCCTCAAGAGCGTTAAGCATGAGAGTGGGTGCCTGCGCCTTTGCTCCGGCATCCTATCGGTTGATCTGTGATCCCACCATGCGCAATGCACCCACAAGAAGCACTCCACCCCGCCAATTCCACATACACGCCCATCCCCAGACAGGAGACTCGCACACGAGGACTCACCATCTTGCGCTTCTTGGCTGGCTTTAAACCACCTGTCCCTCCCCCTATTCCACCACCCCCATTCGTCACCACATGTCCGTTCATACCTCCGTCTTCCCTGTCCTTGCGCTTAACACTCCCCGCCCCTGCTACTCCGATCCCTGGTCCCGTCCCTGGTGGACGTGCCGATGCACTAGCTGTTTTTGGGTTTGCTGGTAATGGGTGGCGTTGTGGTTGGGGAGGCGGTCTATGGGTTGGCTGTGACTGCTGGGGTTGGGCTGGTGGAACATGTCCATTCACTAGCTGGCTCGGAGGTGGTGGTCGACGTATAGCAGGTATGGCCGAGGTGCCGGGCGTCGCTGGGTTCGCAGTCGGCGGGGCAGGTGTACTGGCATGGGAGCCAGGTTGGGTAGGATCAATCGGGCGCTTCTTTTTCTGTAATAGATGGCGCGCGAATTATGATTCGGGGGTTGAGCATGCGGATCAATGGGAAGTGAGAAGCGACGAACCTTTTTCTTCCGTTTCTCGTCGTCGCCAGTGAGCGCGCTCGCGTTGAACTTGAGTCAAGGCAAGGGATGAGGTTGCTATAGCGGACATGTAAAATCAAACTTACGCCCGGCACGCCGCCCTCTTTGAGCCGAAAGGCATGGATGAGGGTCGTTCGGTCTAGTTTGACAATTGGCACGGCCTGTTTCTCGGGGTTGAGCATCAGATCTGTGAGAAAGGTGTCCTTTTTGTGGTTGTGTTTGCCGACTAGGTGAACGTAAGTGCGTTGTGAGCGGCAAGACAGGTATGAACTTACGGCCAAGGTCTTTGATAAAGTGCTTGTATCCGTGCTGGAATAAGCCCTCCTTGGGACCAGACCTCGTGTCATCGGTCCCATCGGCCGCAGGAGGCACGCCAGGCGCAGAAGCATCCTCTTTTCGCTTGCCCTTGTCCTCGATAGATATAGGCGCACTGTTAAACGGCCGCACAAATTCGTCATACACAGGAATAATTCCGTATCTCCCTAGCAAGTCGTGGGTCGGATGGATAATCGAGTGCGGTCGCAGGGGAGCTGGTCGTCGCAAACATCACATTAAACGGAACGCAAAACAAGGTAGGTGGCGGTGGAGTGTGGGACAATTGTCAGCGCGCAAACCTCGGTTATGCGGGATACACACCTAGGTCGGGCGCGAGGTACGCTGCCAGCGGGCCCGACGACAACGCTGCCGCCGCCGACGAGGACGAGCCGGGTTGAGACGGCACCGGTGGGGCGCCGACGTGTGACGGGCCGGCGACGGCGTTGGGTGATGCCATCAGATGCAACGCACTTCGAGCGGGTTGCTACAATCGTATGTTTCGCTACTACGTTTGAAGGCGTTATCTCTGTGTGGGAGCTACGTGTGCGACGGTGGTGGGCGGGCCGGCGATGAGCGAGCGGTCGTCGCAAGTTGCAGAGGTGAAGCGCCAACGACCCTGAGCATATCCTTTGCCAATTGTAAATCCCTTGTCATCCGCCACTCACTCTTGGACCATGTCTTGCGAGAATCCAGACGCAGCTGCAGCAGGCGAGACGGAGCGCATGCCGCGTGAGTGGAACGGCACTGAAGCTTACTTTGGCTAAATGGCTCCAGGAAAGCCCACATATGACAGGTCGCCCATTTGTATACGCTGCAGGACAGAAACCCGGGGAAACATCGTAGTCAGGCATTCAGTTTATTGCAGGTCAGTATATACATATATACCCACAAGACGCCATTAAAATCCCCTTAGACTATGTTTTATTACCCAACTGGGGCACAAGTTCCGCAAGACTCTCGAGCCAACCATCAATCCCCCGGAAACAACACCTCTGGGGCCTCGCAGAATACCTCTCCGACCTGTCTTGAAAGCATCTGGTGACCTTTTAATCGGATATTCCGGCGGTTACGGCTCTGCACTTCTTCTCGATCTCGTGCACGAATCCTACTTTACCCCGGCACAGCTAGACCCTGCTCGAGGCACACTTCAAAAGTCAAAGCGCGAGAAAGTGTGGCCCACTGCCCGAGTGGCCTTTGTTGACGTATCTGCTGCTTACCCTGGGGCGAGTGTTGTCTGTTCCCTTTGTACGTTTGAATAACCTGTTCCAATTAGACTCCCGATAGAACCGAAGATGCCCGCCACCTGGTGGAGCAATACCCACATTTCGAGTTCATCCCACTCCGCATTGAGCAGTCTTTTGACCCCGAATGGGCATCGAGTGTCGGGTTTTCCATACGTGATAGTCCCCTTGGCGTCGATCTCCACTCTGAAGGTACTGTCCTACCCCTGTTGTCGAGTATGCAAAATTAACACCCCTCTTTAGACCTACCAACCTTGCCCATGCCGTCCTCCACACCAACTTCCTCCCTCCTTGCTTTCCTTGCTTCCCAGCCCTCCACATCTGCCCGTGCCACCGCCCTTCGCACCCTTACCCGTCTCCTCCTCCAACACACCGCACACCAAACCCGGTCCTCCCACCTCCTCCTCGGTACCTCTCTCACCTCACATGCCGTCGGACTCCTCGACGCAGTAGCCCAGGGAGCGGGATTCGCCATCCGCCAAATCGCAGAAGAAACTTGGCGTGGGGTACGGGTTGTTCGCCCGCTGCGTGAAATCGCCGATAAAGAGGTCGCCGCGGGTGTATGGTGGCGCCGGGTCGAGGTCATGCCGGCCACAGTGGGCATCCCCGAAGAGAGCGGGATTACGCGTCTGACCAAAGGTAAGCGCTCCACTCTTATGTGGTCGATGAGCGTACTGATCGAGGCCAGATTTTATCACTGGTCTGGACCGCAACTATCCATCGACTGTGCACACCATCGCAAGGACGTGCGATAAGCTTGCGCCCAAGGGGGGTATGACGCACATACGTTGCCCACTGTGCGAAAAGTGAGTATTTATTCGCTTTCTCAATCGCATCCTTCCTTTTGGTGTATATCCGCTTTCCTGGCTGCCTCTCGAAGGACCCACTCTTTTACCCCGCTCAACTTGCCACTCATTCACTTGCCCACCTGTCCAAAAGGCCGGTTCAGTCAGGTGTTCAAGTATGGAAAGCCCAGATTGCCATCCGGGCGTTCGAACCCGTATCATCCTTGGTGGGCGCCGATACACCCGCTCAGTCCGACCCCATTTCTCCGGCCGCTGAGCTTGTTCCCACCCCAATCGCGTCCGAGCACCCTGGATTATCCACCCTCGCGCCTTCGCTCTGTTACGCCTGCCATACGCAGCTGACAAGTCGAGGCCGGACCATTGCCCCCCTTTCCGCCGCCGAAGTAGTCACGCTACCTGTGTGGGTTAGACCTAACCTTGTGAAGGTACATCGACCGAATGTGCGGGACTACATCCTCGAGGACTAGCGTTGGGGTTGGAACGAAGGAACGCGGCAGAAGTCATACGAATGTGAAGTAAAGGTGGCTGTTCGAATCGAGTAAGCGAATGCGTTGTTTTCCAGGAAAGTTGGTGCAGTACCGGCGGCACAGGTACACGTTGGAGACTTGTGCTGAACGGGCAACCAGTCACCGGGTACCAAATAGGGGCGCGGCTGTGCGCAAGTTACTGAGACGCGGGGAGGCTGCTACCGACTATACCTTGTCGAGGAGATGCACGAACCGATTAACAAAATTCTGATGGGCCGACTGAGCTCCTATGCTGCGTGTTCTTTTGTCCCCGGCGGCAAAAAGTTTGCCGACGATCGATCTCTGCGGTGCGGGGTCCGGTGTGTGCGGATCTTGAGGATACACAAGGTTACGCTCATTGCGGATTTATACTCTCTGGTATCTTTCCGTTGGCTGGATTCCTCTAACCCTTCGATCAATCTCGGGGTTTATGTCGATTGACCATCGCATGAAACGGTAATATACTACACGGAGCTGATCCTACTGGCCAGAGACGTAGAAATCGTACTGCTTCCACATCCATGTAAAGGACAAGGCTTCGACGCCCAGAATAGTCAGTGGGGCTCGTCGGAGATTGGAAAACTGGGGTGGCGCTCACTGGACACGACGAACGGGCTCAGAACACCGGCTCCGAGGCCCGCAGTGCGGAAAATAAGGAATTCGGAGGTAAAGTGTGCAAATGCAAGAACGTACGTCCACATCGTAAGTTCATAGACGCTGTTTCCAGTACGTAATTTAGATATCATTCACGCAACCTAACCATAAAAGACGTGTCCAAACGTACGCTTTATTATTGATGTGATACGCGCAGTAGAAACGCAAGATGGCGGCGGTGAGCGTCCAGATACCAAAGGTGCGTGACTGGAGAGGGGTAACTGTGTTGGACGTGCTAGTAAGTACAAATACTACGCGATGAGCTAGAGGCGTACCGTTGTGGGGTTGTTTGCTATAAATTCGTTTTGTTAGACTCAAAGTCAAAAAGTTCTGGATAGTGTTAAAAACAGCCATGGAGGAGACCACGAGTTGCCATTTAGGGAGAAGCCCGACGGCCTGAGGGAGGTCTGGGATGGGATTATTATGAATTGAGTAAAGAGCGAGGATAATGCAGACTCACAGTTGGAGAGTGACATCTCAAACCCGAAAACCTGCTGAAAACGCGAAAATATCCTAGCCCTGCAATAGTAAAAACGCTTTGCGAGTGATGATTTTCAGCTCTTTGGAGATGCGAATGGCTCTACTCGACTAACAGGTTCCAAATACACGCTGGCAGCCCGGAAAATTCAAGTGCGCGTCGTGGTTGAATATTTGTCTTGGCCTTGCGCGTTCTCCTAGTGATCCTGTATAGAACCCTGAAGGGACACACCCGCTTGGGCGCCTAAGCCACTAATCCAAGGGGCTGCCTCATGACTGCACTCTGCCCACCCGGAAGATCCTGCCCACGTTTGACTCGAGGCGATCATCCTGTGCGCATGACTCGGCGCCTTTTTTTCATCTTGATATTGGGCTGTGGGTTCGGCGCGCCTCGTTCACCGAGATTGACTCGCACGCCCCCTCGGTTTTCCGTGTATAAAGCTAGGGTAGTTTTGCTACGTGCCATTGCCCCTCCTTCAAACGAACTATTAGACTTACTATGAGCGACAATAGCGAGAAAAGTGGCGCTATCAAAGACTCGGGCTACCAGTCTGATTCCGTGTCTGCAAAATCTCCTCTGCTCGACGAAACGACATCCTCTGAATCGTCCGACACCGAAGACGACGAGGTCAAGGACACAAAGACACAGTACCATGAGATGAAATTTGGTATTTGGACCGTGTACTATGTTATCGGCAATGCTTGGGCACATCAGCTCCCCACTTTGAACCCCATCCCGCGAATACAGGGTATCATAGGGGGACTACCCATCGTGTGGAACTTCTTGCTGGAGAATCTGGCACTCGGGCCTGCTATGTTCATTACTTATTTCTTGGCAACCACCCTCTCGAGTCTTATCTCGTCTACGAGGCTATATAATAGCATGATGATCTTGGAACTAGTTAGTTGGAATATTCTGTGGTTTATCTGACAACGGGTTGAGCTATTAATCTAGGTCGAAAGCCATGGAAAAGACCAGGCTCTCAACATTCAGAAATTTGAATACGTTCTTACTAGATACCTTCTGGCGTTTGCGGCCGATTGGGCAGTCAAAAGGATCAAGTGGGTGTCTTAATAACTGTCGCCCACCCCTGAGGTTTAACGCACCTTGAATCAGCTCGCGCAGCGAACCAATCCTGAAACAGCGAATTACCCTACACTTCAAGAGAAGGCTCCTCGCAGGTAAACTCGAAATCTGATTGTCAAAGCTCCGTTGTCTTGACTAATCCCACTTTTGCCTTTAGCTCAATCTCGACTCGATTGTGTTACGTCTGAGGATCCAACAGTTCAAAGTAGGTTTGGACGTGCTGAAGGATACTCCTCCAGTGCTTGGGCCATCGTAGAGAATGTCTCGGACTTTGTCTCAATCGCCGTTGAGTTTATCAGCCAGGCCTCTGTCATGATTCAAGTTATCAAGTCGCGTCAGGACTCGTGGCTGTTCTTTGGTATATGCATAGCTCGAGCCTTATTCTCAGAATTCGCATGGCGTTTCAAAGGCACCGGTAAGTCGATTATCATCTGAGCTCCGATTAAAATACCTAATGTGCGTAGAATACTTCGCCCGAATCACTGATCCGAGGTGGTTGCGCATGGAGTCGCTTTACGAGATCGGTACAGGCTACCACCATAAACAGGATATGCTGGGTGATAACCT
>WSLN01000002.1:107818-119873 GCA_019677355.1 Ceratobasidium sp. 370
CACCTTTCAGCCGATTTGGACACCTCACCAAACACGCAGACTTGAGTACATATATGCGTTCTGCATCCTTGTCTGGACCGGTTCTGACGGCCTTTACTAGTACTGTATGTGAAAGACGGCTCGATAATCGAAAAGGGCACGCACAAGGAGCTATTGGTCCAGGATGGAGAATACGCCGGGATGTATGCCATTCAGTCGCAGGCGTTTTCAGACGTGAGTTTGCTCGCTTATCCAGTCATTCGCGGGCGTTGATGGGAGTTGGATTGTTGCAGTAAATGAGCTGGGGTGCCAGACTCTCAAGGTGATAATTGATACGTTGATGGTTGTACATTGTTGAGACGAGTGGTATATGTCATGAACGGGTACATTTTGAGCGCTGCTCCATTTTCAAGAGTATATCGTACATAAAATCAAACCGCACCTATACAACATTGGCACGATACAGGTCAAGGAATCAACATAACAGGAGCATGGGTCACATCCAAACAACATGTCGTAAGATTCGTAAAACGATGTCCGAGGAAAAGATTAAACCGTCAGGAGGAACGAACCAAAACCGTGTACAGGTCCGTGCATGCGAGTACTAGACTTGAATTTTATCTAAGTGAGCGGGGAAACAACAGCCATCAAGGCACCAAGGAGAAAGCCGACGATAAGAACATGTTAATAAAGCTCATGAGGAAGGTGACGCCCTCCCATCAGGATTGGCGACGAAGAGCTCAGGTCGTTGTACAAACCCGTACTCGATACGTATATGACTCTTCGTGTTCAGGCGCGTTGCTTCCCCCCCAACTGGGGACCTGCGGGTAGGTGTGACGGGACTGCTCTCCGTCATACGTCGTTCGTAAGCAGCGACGCGTTCCGCGACCTTCCCCGTAGCTTGGCGGGGCCGAGGTGTGGTAGGCTTGCTGGGGGAGTGTCCGACTGATGACGCGAGCTCGGTAGGCGACGCCACAATTGTCCCATGGTCTTCGGACAACGGCGGAGTTGACGCTCTACTCTCTTGATGACTCTCCGCCGCGCTCTTGGAGCCCCCGACCGGCGAGCCAGGTACGATGCTCAGCCGTGGTCGCCGTGGAATAAATCCTGAAGGCTCCTGCTCCTCGGCTGATTCGAGACTTGTCTCCAGCGAGAGCGACTGCCTATGCTGCGTGCTGGCGGTTCGCACACGTTGGATGATGTCCATCTGCCCTATTCGCTCAAGCGCGGAGCTATCAGCAGTTTTGACGGTTGCTAGAGAAGACGCCGAGCGACGATGAGGTCCCAGGGGTATCCCGTTAGCATTCGGTAACCGCGAGTGGCCTTGGACAACATCGCTAGGAGAAGGCTCTGGAGTGTGGCCTGTTTCTTTGATAGGCGACATACGAAGCGGAGGCGGTGGGTTGGGATCTCTAAAGTCGATGAACGCTTCTGCTCGAGATGCGTGTTCGGATTGCCGGGATATCCTGCGCACGATGCTGAAGCCCTCCTGGTGTGCACCCCTATCGCCTCGCAGAGATCCCACGGAAAATCGGGACCACCATGAATCGCTGCGTTTAACCGGGGCAGCAGATGCAGCTGAAAGGAGAGTAAATGGACGATATTCATGAGACGAGGCTGACCCGACGACTGTGGGCGTGCCACTCCCTGGACCCCGCGCGGTACCAGATCCTACTGATTCATCCGAGGGCGCGACATCAGAGTTTGAACGCGCACGACCAAATGCCGCAAGACCATATGTCTCCAAAGTTGGCGGAAGGATAGTATCGTCGTAACGTCCATGGTCCTCGAGATCTTGTTGACGGAAAGCACCAACAAGGCTTTCACCTTCCCGCAGTGGCCGCAAACCCCCATGCCCAGCCTCCTCGAGTGGCATGAGCGGATAATGACTTGGGTCTTCAAACGGATCGGGATAGGCAACTTCGCGCAAGCTCGATGAAGATTCCTGCCGCACGGCGCGAGGACGAGACACCCCGACCAACGCAACAGTCGGAACGCTAGGCCCTCCTCCAGCTTCTGCCGGGTCAAGGAATGGGTTCGAGGCATTCTTCTCCATATCCTCCAGCTCCCGTCCGGTCGGCCGCGTGGACCCATAGCTCGGTTGTCGGGCACTCCGCCCCAAGCCCAGCGCGGCAGTGACCGAACGCAGACTCGCCGTACTGGCGTTGAGAATCCCGCCCCACGCGCTTCGGTTACTCGTTTCGCTCGCCTCTCTCCTGGCACTCCCGTAGCTCCCTCGTACGTCTCCAAATTCCCGTATGTCCTCATCGTGTAGTATATCAAATCGCTGTCGGCCATGGACTTGACGACTACCAAGGCCGAGCAAGGTCCATTGTCGCCTAGGACTTTGAAAGGTGCTCCAATTCGACACTGCAAGTGGCGCGTCTTTTTCGCCCGGTGTGATATATGCTTCGTCCGTTCCTGTTGACCCAGGTTCACCACCGATCAACCGTGCTGACGCGTCGCCACGTTTCCAAATAGGCTTTCGTCTTCGCAATGCAAAATAAGCACCGCATACGACCAGCCCTACTAGAGCAATGACAGCCAGGATCGCGCCAATGGCGACTTTCTTGAGATTCGATGACCCATCCGCACTGCCTGGTGGTAGGGTGGCAGTCGGAGAATGGGCAACGCTAGAAGATGTCAAGCTGCTCTGCGTTGGAACTGGCCCAGGTGTGGAAAGGCCAAGTGAACAGGAAGCGCAAGGCGTAGCGCCAGTAGGTTGCGGCAAGGGTTGGGAGACTGTTGGTTGATTGGGAGGTGTGGCAGTTTGGCCGGGAGAGCCTGGGTTGGTTGCCACTGCGGAGGAAGGGGCTGGTACTGAGATGGGTACAGGAACAAATGAGCTTCCCCATGAGTTATCGTTTGCGTCAAACAAACAGAGTGACGACGGCGCCGGACTGCTTATTCCATAACCTATAAAAGGGGCACCATAAAAACATATACTCGTGGTGAAGTAAAAGGCAACTTACCAAATGCAATCAGGACCTGGCTGCCCACTCCCACCGCCAGATGGTCGCGTCTCGCACCAACCTGGTCAAACCCGGAGAGGGCCGTCCACTGCATGGGATTCTGGCTTGGGTCTAGGATCGCCGCGTCAGCATACACGACTTGCGTCCTAGCGTCCGCTCCGCCATGTATAAAAACCCGACCATCGCCCAAGGTTGTACATGCAAAACTATGACGCGCAGGCGGAATCGCACCCGTAGCCGCGACCTTTGACCATACAGGGACCGCCTGACTCGTGTCAACCATCCAAATAGTGCCCATATCTGCCATAGCGCCAGTCGACGGGTTGTATCCTCCAAAAACGAGCAACGTCCCAGATGGCAACAACACCGAGGCGTGACCCGACACGACGGGAGGCATGATGCTGCTCGACAGTTGGTCAAACGAAGGCACCCAAGGCTGGAACACGTAGTGTCCATTCGCGGGCAACATGGACCCATCGGCCTTTTCGCCGCCAGTTATCCAAACACGACCAAAGGATCCAACTGCAGAGTGGTGCACCGTTCGAACTGGCTCGTTTGCCCAGCCTTGTGCCTTTTGGACCCATACTGGTGCCCCGGGAGAGGACATGTCGAGGAGCCAGGCAGAGTCTGGGCTAGCCGGTCGTACCATGTTCGGTCCACCGTCGCCTCCAAATAATAACATTGTCGTCGAGTTGAAGGGCGTCAGCGAATGGAACGAAACCGTAGGCCCTTGGTTGCTGGAAGGAGCACTGGAGCCGCTGATATATGTCCACGGAACGTCCGATAGGCTAAACGTCGAGGACAAGTCGAGGGAAATGAGGTCGTTTGTGTTGGGCGCGGAATTGTAGCTGTACATGTTGGAAGGATCACTCTTGCCCCCGTAGACGTAGAGAGTGCTCCCAACCAGCACAGATGATTGTCCCCATCTAGGTATAGTCAACGATACGTGCCGGACATTTAATATGAAGACTATACATACCGTACGTCTGGAGCGTAAGCAGCAGCTGGCGCTAGCAGTACAAGAGCAAACAAAGCTACCAAACATCTCCTAGACGAGCACCTAGGCTCCAGCATAATTCTTGATGTTCCCCAGCGTCCAAGGTGTTTATTTCCGCCAGACCAGCCAGGTCAAGGGATCAGGGATAGACGAGCAAGCGTGGTGGTACGTGTTATTGTGAACGAGACGTTGTGCAGCGTGGATGCAAGTGACTGTACACGCTGGATACAAACGCGTGGGCGCGTCTTTTGTGTTTGTGTACGGGTAGATGGTGGAGTAGAGCAAGATGTTCGAGACAGGGGCTAAGTATTTGAAATAAACTTCCGAACATTGTGTGCAGGCCTGATCACTGCCACATGTCAGGCCCAACAGGACGATCAGCTAGAACACACGTGCCAAATACTAAAATTAGACATTATCTTTAATTAGCATTACACATCCTCTCTATAGCACGCATCTACGAGGAAATAAAATGAGAATATAAGAAACAACAAATCGGGACAGGTCGGAATGTCATGTATGAGACATCAGATTCGAGGGACCGGCAGGACACGCTGCTCCTTGGAACTCTGGAATGCTAATTCGAGTATCTGGACAACGGCGGCCGAATCCTCCCACTTGACAATCGGCTCCTCTTTGCCCTCGATGACGGCGGCGATATTCGGGTATATCTTGGCATATTCGCCCTTGAGAGTGGGAAGACTGTAGACGCCACATCAGTAGTTGCCTGGACTAGAACAAAAACTCACAAGTCAAACTCAATCACGCCTTGCGAGTTTTGCAACTCGATCTCCCCGTACTGCGACTTGGGTTCCTGCGCAAATTCGGCGTCTCGCGGGCTCATGTGTTTCTTGAGTTGCCCCTCCTGGACGTCGTGCCCGCGCTTTGTGTAGGTGCCGGTCTCGCCCCTGACAATGAACCGAAGAGGTTTCGAGGTAACGGCGGAAAGTGTCCCCCGCAAAATACAGGTCACCGGTCGTGGTGTGGAAGTGTAGTACAAATGAATAGTAAACTAAAGGCTCCAAATCAGATAAGATCGCACATCGATGCATTCGGCCAACTCACCGAATCGTCCAAGCTGTTGTGCCCGAGTTGTCGAACATTCTGGACGACACCCATCACACTGTCGGGTCGCCCGAACAGAACAAGCGACTGGTCGATAAGGTGTGGGGCCAGGTTCCATGTATTCCCACAACCCGGTTGGGTGCCTTCCTTCCAGGTGCCGTTTAGCTGCTGTCGAAGTCGGTCGTAGCTGAACAACCAAGGGCGTTAAGCACTCAAGTGGAATCAACGCCTGTTCTAACTCACTGTGATTCGAATTCATACACGCCCCCTATAGTCTTTTCCTGGACGAGCTTCTTGACCGTAAGGAAATCTCCGTCCAGTCTTCTGTTTTGGAACGACATCAAGATGCGGCCCTCTCGCTGCGCAATGCGGCCAAGCTCCATAGCCTCTCCAAACGTGGGCGTTACGGGTTTATCCACTAGCACTGACACCTAGTGCGTTAGGGAATATTGCGGCTTGATCGTGGCAAGGTCACGTACCGTGTTTCCCCGCTTCGAGGCTTGCCTAGAACGCAAGGGTCAATAATAGGATCCGAGGGCTGCAGGCTGGAGCCCTGACCTTGGCCATGCTAAAATGCAGGTGATTGGGGGTGGCGATAATGACCTATACAGTAGCATACACCCGTTAAACGCGCGGGAGCGTTGGGGGGGCGCGCCCAACTTACGAGCTCGATGTCCTCGTCTCGCAGCACGTCCTCCAAGTCGCTGGCCCATTTGATGTTCGTCCGGTTGAGCCTGTTGATAGCCTCTACGGGCTTCGACCCAGTCTTCTCAACAATTGTCTTTAGCGTAAACAATTGTCTCTGCGCGAGGAGCAGTGGCACATGAAATATTTGGGTTGCAATGCCGCAGCCGACGACGGCGGTGTATACCGTAGGTCCAATAGCCATAGGACAGGCGAGAGAAACTCGGGGTGGTGGTGGGAGGGGAAGTCGTTGATAGTCCGAGGCGTAAATCTCCGACATGCGATTTTATGCTGCTCAATGTTGTGACCATAACCCAATTGCAAATTTGAGCGTAATGTCGTATTTGCGATTTCATTGCATTCTGATTTTAGGTGCGATCTTTTACTTTGATCTGCAGGACTCGCCGATCTTATCCCGCAGCAGTTGGACCGCCGCTCCAATGGCGTCACGGCTCGTGCGCGCATCGGCAGCCTTGCCGAGCTGCATGAGTAAGACATCGCAAACCACGGTTTGTAGACCGTACAAAGGTTACAGTATGTACATGCACTATTTATAGACATCAAGTCCGGGACAGCAGCGCAGAAAGCTGAAACGTGAGCTGGGAAGCGAGGATATGAATTTTGAGCCACTGAAACCCGAGGCTGACCTAGGCGTTGTCGTCCATTCGGTGTCTCTTGTTGCGAGGGCCGTCGCCTTGGTTGTTGAACCCTCCGCCACTGCCACCAAAGAATTGTGGGTTTATGTGCCCTCCCTGTCCTCCCATACCGCCACGCATGCCATTGTTAAAGCCTAAATATTATGCAATTAGGGATTGATAAACAACCGACTACTGACTAGTGGTCTTACCTCGGCCAGGCATGCCCCCACGCATCATCCCACTCATCCCGTTTATGCCACCCATCATGCTAAGACGACACGTCAGAGACTGAAACACCCGGAGAAATTCCCAACTCACTTGGGCACGTTACCCATCATCATAGGGTTAGCCATTCCACGACCCATCCCCATTCCCATCATTGGGTTGGGCATGCCCAGCATCGGATTCATCCCACCCGCCACCATTCCCATGTTATTCATCCCACTGTTGTTGAATCCACCGCGACCGCCAAACCCTCCTCCACGGCCACCGCCAGGAGCACCGCTCGTAATTGGCCCTGTAGGTATTGATTGGCTGCCGCCCATTCCACCGCCACGGCCACCTCCTACGCGACCAGGCGGGTCTATGGACCATTTTAGAGTTAGCGTTTGTGTGGCCATAATATAAATTGGGCTGGCTAACCCTTGGGCAATGTTCGGAACGGATTGCCATGTGATGAGCTTGTAAATGTTGCCACAGCTCGGCGGTTTTGAAACTCACTGTGGTTGTCAAGTTGGCTATAGCCCAGAAGTTAGGACTTGTACTTACTTGTTATCGAACCAGTTCTTGAGCGTGTTAGCGGCATCAAACGAACCACACTCCACGTAGCAGATACTACGGGTAAACGTCGAGATGAGTCGCTTTGATCCTGAGGAGAAAAGTCAAACTGACCCTTTGCTCTTTCCGTTGACCTTGTGTTCCGAGAATGTGATATCCTTGTGGTCAATCATGACGCCGATATTGTGCGCAGCTTGTCGGATGTCCTCATCGGTGGTCCACTAGTACCATCGTTAGCAGCTTGGTCTGATTCACGTTCAAGCGCCTACCCATTGGAGTTCTCCGATATACAGCGCGTCTGACCCCTCTGAATACCCGCCTCCACCGCCGCCTCCCATGTTCATATTTGTTTGCGGCCCGGCGGAGCCACGCATCGAGCCTCCAGCCGATTGAGGTTTCTTTTGCCACCTGATTAAAACACAAAACACAAATGCGGCAACGAGACAACTAACCGATTCGTATCCCTCCGAATCATCTCGGCCGCGCTTATTCCCTACCGACGGCTCCGGATCCTTTGAGGTCTCGGCCTCGATTGAATGCGACTCGTACTCTTCTGCCTTGGTCGGTTTCTTCACCGGGCGCCTAGGGTTAGCACTCTCCCCGATCAAAGTACGGCGTCAAAAAAACGACAACTCACCTGATCAATCTCAATACCGGTGGCATAGTCGTCGTCTCCATAAATATCATAGTCATCATCACCTCCTGCCATGCTTGCTCTGCTTTGGTTTCCTGAAAATTAAAGTCACTCAAATGAACATGAACATGGGATGATTCCACCATTATTGACAGGCGCAAAGGATATACAGGGGACAGAAAAAACTCTTACAAATTTGACTGCTAGGTCAGATACACAATATACTCGTACAGCACGAGTTTACAGACTGGATCTACTTTGGAAGACAGACGTGCAGAGGCGGGGGACAGAACGGGTACAACGCGGTCAGAGGGTCGTGGTCGTGTTCACTTGGTGGCAGGCAGCCATGTTGACGGATATATTACATAACGGGCCGATGCGTCACGTGAGGGCCGAAAACGTCGGGTCTCGCCACGCATACATGGAGCGTGCGGTGTTGGTTTGTGCAGTCAGGTCAGACTTGTCTCTCAGAGGCAATGCCGCCCTAATCGGAGCAAAGCAAGAAGTTATTTCAGAGGTTATTTCGGGGTATCTCTGGAACTTAAATCCAAGTCACGAACCTCTGCAGGGTATTCACCAGGCATGGGACAGCTGTGTCGGACGAACCATTTACCCTCGCAGAGACTCCCAGAGAAACTCCCAGGTGATGCTGGGTAGTTATGCGAAGATGGCTAATTGGAGGGCACCTCACATCCCGAACCGTGTTTTTGCAAAATCCTTGCCTGTCGAGGTCGCGATTATACCTGTGGTAGCGCCTCAACTAAAGGCACTAGGTCCAAGCAACACAACAAAGGGCAGGGGATGCCAGGCCTTGTCGGTGTTCGTCATACTCGCCACCTTCACTCGGAGTGCTACCTTGGGCGCGATCATAACTCGCAAGGCAACCCCCAAAAATTACTCTCTAGAGTGCTTCCACACTGTCCCCTCTCGCGCGGTTATGTGTATCGAGGTAACTGCTCAAACTTGGGTCTGAAACTGCGAGTATTTGAAGTTGTTTTCCTGGGACCGAGAGGCAACCCCGAGTTGGAATGGACATGATGTCTCTCCGGTTGGTCTGAAACTCTTGGACCTATTTCAGCAATGCAAGTGCTCTTGTCATTTGGTTTACGGGCAGTGACGTAGGGCGATCGCACCTCGTATTTTGCACGGATGGACGTCATCAGCATTATAAGAGCCTGGCGCTAGGCCATGTGCCCAACACGTTTTGTCCCCGCCCTCATCCGCAAGGCCCAACGACCACGACTCTTACGACCATGAACCCCGCCGTGATCCCCTTTCTCATCACCCTCATCGCGCTCGTCTTCTTGTAAGTCTATTGCAGCTTGACTGAGGTACTGGCTTATCTGACACCCATCCAGAATCCTATGCACGTTCACCCTTCCGTTTAACTGGAATCTGTACTATCTACGAGCGGACATTGCCGGCGGACTTCGTCTCGGAGGTTGGGGATGGTGCATCCAGAGTGGGTACTGCACTAACAAGGCGTGAGTCGTTTGCGCTCGGCCGAGTCGCCACTTGCTAATCACACCCGTGCAGTCTCGGGTACTCTTGGGACCCGGAGGTCATTGTTTGGCTCACCAAGATGATTGTCTGGTATCCCATCGGTGTGTAACAGCGTCAACAACATAGCGCCCGCACCTGACGCTATTCATCCCATAGCATCCTTCTTCACCCTGTTCGCGCTGCTCTCCCTCTTGCCGACCCTGCTCTCCAAGAATGCGCGCATCTTCCCATCACCGATTTTCTCGCTTCTCTCAATCATGGCCGCCTTTTTCTCGCTCTTGGCGTTCATGTGAGTATGACGGAAGCAGGTGACTTTTTGCCTCCGTTTGTATTGACCTAGGCCCATTTGCCTTTTCTAGCTTCATGATCGCGCTTTTTGCTGTGGCCCGGAACCGTTTCCGCCGCGACGGCTACTCGGCCGAGTTTGGTCCTATGCCTTGGATCAGCCTTGTTGCGACTCTCTTGCTCATCGTCGCATCGTTCATGGGAGGGTGTGGACGGTAAGTTAGTTCGCATCAACTTAGGAAAATATGATTTATCGGTTTGTTTTTTCAGCATGTTCCGTGGTAGCAAGTCTCCCTACGTCACCTACCCCGGCAATACCCGCCGTGAGTACTACTGAAATACCCCTACGTACTTTGGGGCTGCAAACATGTTACGAACACACGCCGACATGTCACGATAAATATTTCTTGCTGGTTTTGATATTCTGTTGTATGAAAATTTCGACTGTAATTTACGGGACGGCGATTGTAGTATATAGAAATGACAAGCGGCAGCTGCCCCTTTCTTCGCTTTCATTCGACCTGAGTACATAAATACCATGCAAAAGCGCGAAGCATGTGTTATATTGTTGCGTCAACGACTACACTTGGGGGTATAATTGCGGCGTTGGGCGCGCCCACAGCCATCACCCCCTTTGTCCAATCAGGCAAAAAGTGACCTTCTCGGCGGCCAGTAATTTTCCCCTCAACCTCGACAACTTCTTCATCGACCGTATTCACAAGCGCCTCGTCGTATCGTTCCCTCAGGATTTCTTCTCCGCCGATTTTCAGTGATCTGTCAAGCACGCATTAGCGATAATATACAAAAATAACGCATGTGATTATCATGTACCCAGCTAGGGATCCACCAACCCAGGGCAATGCAGAGGGTGCAAATGCAGGCGCCTTGCCCGAGTTTCGGTGCCCTGTTCCGACGCCCGCCGGAGCGTTCAGGATTGCCAGATGTGGCCCAAGCTGGCGTAGCCTGACGTATGGATCGAACGGTTGTCGCAGACTAGGCCTTGCTGGGGGTGGAGGGGCAGCCGGTCTGGGGAGAGTTGAAATGGTTGGCGTTGGTGGCGAGGGCGGGTCGGAAAGTGGAGGCGTCCCGGGGTCAGATGGTGTGGATGGAGAGAGGAGCGCTTGGATTTCTGCGTGAAGCCGGGGTATGAAGCCTGGGAGCATGGACGTCCCACCGACGACGAGGATTGAAGATATCAGCTCTTTGCGCAAGTCAACGGGAACCTATACCGCATCTGATTAAGTTATCACCAGCAAGTACTGTGTTTGGCGTACCTTGCGCAACGAATCAAGAACTGCTTCAGCCACACTTCTCTCATCCACATCTCCACCCGTAAACAAAATCTCAGCCGCTCGCTCACGTACCCACCCCGGAATTATTACAACTCCACGCCCGACACCCGCCCCGACCGCAATCTGCAAATCCGTCGCACGCGAATGTGCCATCATTGGGTCCTCTGGACCCCGCTCCGCTCTCCTTCCGCCTCCACCACCGCCCGTAGCTGAACTAGCGCCCGACACAGATCCAGTCGCAGAGGACGTTGCTGTTGGATAATGTGCTTCAGACGAGGGCGGTGTATCGTACATCCCCGCATCAGATGCAGACGATGAAGACGGTGCGATGTCCATCATGGTCACGTCCTGGTCCGTGTCCTCCTCCTGCGCTTGCTCCCGTGGGATCGGTTCTCCGACAAAGCACGCACGCGTTTTGATCGTTTCGAGGAGCGAGTCTGTGAGAATCTGGACAGGGACACGCGTCGCGCGTCGGGCGGTGGGAACGCTAATGGCTGGCCCAGAGAGGGTTGGTTGTGGGGGTATGTAGGTGCCATACTGGAGGAGCAAAGCGCGAAGGTGGGTTGTGAGGCGGGCTCCGGCGAGAGGGGTTGTGCATAGTTGAGGAAAGAGTGGTCGCGAAGAAAAGACCTGGTTTTGGAGTTTTAGGGTAAATAATGGGCCGCGCACATGATACGCACGGGTAACACTGTTGTTTCCAGGTGGCCGCAATCAAGGACCAGGCCTGTGATACGTCCGGCAGCAAGCAAGGCTAATACGTGACTTGGGGCAAATGACAACGAAGGGGCCTAGTTGAAGAGCGTAAGTGAAGCTAATAACGCGCGTCTTGCATCCGTAGCTTACCTGCAAGTTCTGGAATAGCACCTTGGCAAACATATTTTTGACACAAAGCGGCAGCAATGGGTGCTCCACAATGATAACTTTTCGCGCTTTCGGGTCGACGAGCAGCTTACTTCCCGGAAACACTGGATCATTTAATATACTCCTCTTTCTCGCAACGATTTGAGATCTAAGACTCACTTGTAGAATACCTTTCTCAACCAACTTTGAATTCTCTGCTCGATCAACCGCTCCGCTTCCTCCCTCTCCGCCGCAGGCCTCATCTGATTAAAATTCCATAGTCCCTCGCCATCATCCACAGCAAAGACATCTCGCGGCTTTCCTTCACCACTAAACCCTACTTTCCAGACGCGCGAGCCAGGGTCGAGGATGATACGGTCCTCAGTACC
>WSLN01000002.1:127323-139651 GCA_019677355.1 Ceratobasidium sp. 370
TTGCATGTGCACTCAGCTCGAGCGTAAAATCGACGAGTGGAGGCGACGAAGCCCCTCCTTGGGTTCCAGACGACGAACGGATACGAGACGACGAGCGCGAGAGCCGGCGGGTTCGTGTAGGCGGGGGCGCGAGGCGCGAAGGTCGAGGGGGTGTGACAGGTCCGGCGCTGGATATAAAGGCAGAAGCCAGTGCCGAGAAAGACGAGAAAGGGTTGGGCGTAGACTCGGCGGCGGGGGTCTGCACTGGCGTTCCGCTCTCGACTCGAAGCTGGATAAAGCATGTGTTAAAGGCTAGTGAGAATCATGTCGTGGACACGATCTCGCTCACAGTTAAATCATCGACAATGCTCTTCAACCTCACGTCAAACCTGGCCCGGGGCGGGGGTTTGGGCGGGTTCGAGGGAACCGTGGGCGACGCTGGACTCGACAAGGTAATATTGTTTGGGTTCTGGGCGTCTTCATCCGAGGACGGCGCGGCAGCGGCCAACATGGCATCTTTGCCGCGAACGAGGGACGCGCGCAACGCAACATCTGGGTCAAAGTTGATCGTCGTCGGGAGAAACAGCGATGCGATAATTACGCGATGTTTGTGCAGCGTCGCGGTCGACATCGCAGCTAGGGTCAGGGGCGATGGAGGGAGGGAGAGGAGAGGAGACCCGGGCCAAAGCGGGGTGTGATCTTGAAGTATTTATGGAAGGGTTGAAAGCAGTGTGTAGGTCACAAGAATCCAAGCGAAATATACAAATTAGGACTGATTTCTCGCGATTACATTCAGATCGGCATCGCTCACTCGAGAAACCCGGGGTGCGGATCGCACCGGGCACTACTCTAAGAAATTCGAGCGAGGAACGTGCTTGGTGAATGCTGAGCTTTGCCAAAGGATTATCTTCGGGGGGATCACGATCATCTCCCCCGCGGTTGGTGAGCCCAATGACGCGGGTGAGCACATCGATTTGAAAGTGAGGTAATGGCACACAACAAGCGCTCATACCACGTGATGCGGACTCGATAACATACTCGATAAGTCACAAGTACAAACTTCAGAGCAAAGTACAGCAATCTACAAATACAATCAGCGGTCGACGAAGAGGAACAAATAACTTATTGCATGACTTCGCGATACAATTCCTCGAGAAGGTCAATGTCTTTTTGAACCCAACAATGCTCCAAAGCATCAGCCACATTCATCCTCCCCTCGGGCTCGTACACCAGCAAGCCGCGAACGATATCCTTGGCTAAAACACCGTCAGCAACCTCCTAAGCAAGCGTGGGAAAGCATACCGTCTTTCATGGTAAACCACGGCGAAAAGTTGAGATTGATACTCCCTCCCAGAATACGGTCGCACACCAAAGCCGCCCCAGCCTCGGACTGCTGGCTGAGGCTCCCTTGGCTAAGACTTGGCTGAGACGCCCCATCAACCACGTGCTGGGACTCGCTAGGGTAGTCAAACGGATGCGTCCCGCTTTCGTGCGAATCGAGTATGAGCGCCTAATTATTCAGACCTGAATGTGGGACTCACGAGAGCATCGTATACAGCACCACGCCTAGACTCCAACAATCAACCTTTTTCCCGTCATACCCTCGCTACCGCCCCCCTCCCCCCATCAGCAACCCCTATCACGAACACAAACCCAAACGGCTCACCTTCGGGGCGGCAACCCTACGACTCTGGAGATACGACCGACCGACCAATGCGACGACAGCCTCGGGCGGCAAATACTCTATCGTCCCCACCGCGCTAAACGCAGGTTCATGCGACCGATCTCGGGCGAGCCCAAAATCAGCGATTTGCACTCGGGGGTACGCGCGAGGCGCGTAGATCAAGATGTTCTCGGGCTTCAGGTCTGCCGACGAGGCAGTGTGTCAATGCCTATTAATCAAGGAGATAAGCTGAAATAGGCAACTTACCCCGGTGGGAAACGTTCAACTCGTGCATGTACTGTGGTAGTTTAATTTTTGAAAGTTGCAGAAGCGGAAGGAGGACTTGCCGTGAGCCCCAGCATGAGCTGGTACCCCAAAAACTTGGCCTCGCCCTCTTGGATCATCTCCTGAGACGTGATGTACGTGAACAAGTCTCCGCCCGTCGAAAGCTCGAGAAAGATGTAAGTCCATGGAGCAGCGTCTTCGAATCCAAGGACACGATTAATGTTTGGCTATCACACCGCGTCAGTCACTTTCAAGGCAAAAGGGCCATTCTTACATGATTCAACGTCCCCAAAATCTTCACCTCCTTCATCACTTCTTCCAATTTGCTCGTCTTGATCGCCTTGCATGCAACCTGACGCTGCTTTACAGGATCAAGTCCCAAAAGTACCTTGGCAAAATGCCCAGTTCCCAACGTATGCGACGTAATCACATATCCACCGACCGTCTTCTCGAGGCTGTATTAGCTTTGACCTGGCTAGACTATATAGCGTGCATACCTGTTTGCGTGGCCGCTGCGGCGGTGTCGGGTCAAACGGCATAGCCTTGTTCTGCGCGTGTCTGCCATCCATCTCGACGTGGAACGCTTGGGACCCCGGAATTTGTAGCACGTCTCCGTGGTGCAGTATGATTGCGGCGCGACGAATCTTGTGGTCATTCCAGACTAGACCGTTGGAGGAGAGGTCCTGTGATGGCGGTAAGGAAAAGCAGGTAAAGATGGATGTATGCGCTAGAACACATACCTCGCAGCTGACTATGATCCCTCCTTCGCTTGATTTGACACTATTTCATCAGTTAGCAGGTTCTTGGGATGTGAAAAAAAGGGGACTGACGCATAGAGACGAAAATGTATGCTAGAGACCATGGGGTTCTTCACGACATAGTTGCTACAAAAAACGTCGTCAGGCGCGCACAAACAGAAACAACGAGAGAACCAACCATTGCGCGCTACGTCCAACGGTAGTAGGATTCCCAAGCATGACTTCGATCGCTAGCAATACAAAAGGCGTCAACACCCCCACATGACGCGCGACCCGCTGACCGCCTGCCTGCCTACCATGCGACACGCCGTCTTCGTCCGTAACCACGAGCCTCGCCACGACGTCCAAATCCACATCATCTGACGCAAGATGCGTCTCGCTTTCAGGGATAGACGAAAGCGAAAACGAGTGGGACGCGTGTGAGTGGGGATTTGTTCTCGACCGCTTGGGTTGCACGGGCTGGGTGTCGTCTAGAATCCGCTTGCGTGAATTTGATGCTGGCGTTGTGTGGTTGAGACTTGGGAAACTCGGGAAATTTGGCACTGCTGGGACAGGCATTGTGAAACTAGCGGACGGCGGTGGTGGCGCAGAGTCGAGTGGCGACGTGTGTTTAGGCGCTGTTGTGATGGATGTATGACGTAATGGTCCCTGTCGTCCAGGACATCCAGGGCAAAAGGCTTGGCTTCAGCATTGCTTTTGGCCCGCATGCATTACTCCCGAGCACAGAGCCCTCGGCTGCTGCGGCCGCTGTATGCACGCGTTTGCTCCGGGCTATGATCTCCTTTTGCTGAAGTCTACAGGCTTCGACGCGCAGCTCAGAACATAAGATATCGTATTGGAAGTTGCGCGAATTAAACTACATCGTTTCAGAAGGTGCAGGCTATAGGTCTTTGGGGGGCGAGGGATGGATTGATCATCCCCTCCGACGGGATAGTAGACAGTCTCATCAAGAAGATAGGGTGGATGTCATACAGTATATGCGATCGGGTCTAATACGTGAGAATGTACAAGCGGAAGTGTGCTCGTAGCAAGAGTGGTTCATTAGACAATTTAGGAAATTTTGTCATTTGAGGAATAGGCTAAAATAAGCTCGATCGGACCCAAAAGACCGCTTGCGATCGTTTTGCGGACACCAAACGCCGCTTGAAATTCGTGTACATCCACAAGCTGACAGGCACGATGTGAGGCTGAGAATGACGCTGTGGGCGACTAGACCGTCGATGACGCGTCGGATTTTCAGCCAGGAAACGTCGGAGCTCCACTACAGCCTGGGTGGTGTGGGGACGTCGGGAGCGCAGGCTGAAAGTCGATCGTTTTGCATGCAATACTGCTGGTAGCCGAGGCACTAGGCCAGAACAATAGGTAACGTGGGACAAACGCTTTTGGGCCGCGCACGGGGTTGCGACGGAACGGTTGTATGCCGCATGCCCTGGGCCAGATCCGCATCGATGGCGGATCCAGTCGGGGGCTGCGAGCGTGCGGCCGAAGGGCTGGCGACAAAAGGAGGGGGGCAGAGGGCATGCTTAGCGCCGACGAGGACGCGAGTTTCCAAGGCGGGCGCGAAGATCCAGGACGGATTGGTGGGGCTCACCGCATTGATAGTCGCCGGCATGCTGTGTTGGCCCCGGGGTCCTGGGCGCTCGCAGACGAGGCAGTGCGCGGCCTGTGCTGACGGGTGAGTATATGCGAGGGGGGCCGTCGTGGCGGCAGCAGCAGGGGACGGGCGCATACACCCAGGCGGTCGCGCGAGTCACCGGCGGCGAGACTATTGGGGGCAGGGGGTCGATCAGCGCTACGGCCAAACAGATTAAAATAGGGATTTTCGCGCTTGGTCAGGACAAGGCGGGTCTCGAATCCTGTACTTGACCGCGACGATGAGCCTTTCCAACTTGGGCGCCGGCCTTTCGTTCGATGAGTATGCTGTGCCCACGCAGCCGTATATGAGCCCGGATTTCGCTCGTGGCAGTCCACATCGCCCACCGGAGATCGCCCAGGACCTCGCCGACGACCAGCCCGCGTCTCCCTCTGCGACGTCTGCTCCCATCCAGATCGAGCGTCGCGTCTACAACACATACACGCCCTCGTACCACGGCTCGCCCCTCGCAAACCCCCCCGACCCCCGCGCCTGGCAGCCGTCGGCCCAGCTCGACTCTATGTACGAATCCGACTTTCTCGACGAGTACCACCCCGATTTTGATCGATCGCCGCTCTCGCACGCGTCCCAGTCCGCAGGCCAGCCCTCGCCGTACCTCCCAAACGCAGAGGACTTTCTCTCGTCTGGCCTCTTTGGCGTCTCCAACCCCGCGTTCTTTGTCCAGCCCCCCACCCGCAACAACACCGTCCTCTCCCCGCCGCTCAGCTCGCTCGACGCCTTCCGCTACGGCTACCAGAAGCCCGTCTCGCCCGAGTCCTCTGTTGGCGACGACCACCTCACCGGCGACCCCAACGACTACCTCTTTGGCCACCGCTCGCGCACCCACTCGCGTGCCTCGTCCATCTCCTCGTCCCACACCCAGGGCATCTCCGCCTCGCATTACGGTACCGGCGCATCTGCTTCCCCCGCACTCGCCTCCGGTGATCTCACCGAGCTTTCGCCCCATCTCACCGACTTTAACAACCTCCAGCTCGTCGACAACCAGTGGGGTGGCTTCCACATGCCAAACTCGGCCGCGTCCACTTCCAACGGATCCGAGACTGGTTCTGGTGTGCCCTCGCCGTACACCAAGCCCCAGAGCCCGCCTGCGCTCGTCATCCCGGGCGATCAGTCTGCTAACACCGGCTTCGATTCCACATCTCTCTTTGACGCGAGCGCGCCAGGTCTAGCCCCCCCGCCCTCCCTCGGTCTCATTCCGGCCACTCCGGTCACCCCCCCCACCAACCAGCCCAAGCTCGGATTCCAGGAAATCCTTCGCCAGCAGGTGGCACAGAGGCGAGCGGCATGTGAGTCACCCTTCCATTTTTCTGCGCGCGTATCCTTCCTCCTTTCTTGTCTCTGGATCGCTTAAGCGCCCGTCCAATTCTCGCCACACGGGGTTCTTCAATTGTGCTGACATCCCCTTATATAGCGCCCTTGCTCTCCGGATCCCAACCATCTGACACCAGCGGTTCGCAAGCCCAATCCCCTCCAAACGCTCCCGACCAGACCCCGTGGTCCACGCTGATATCCCAGGATCTTGCCCAGCCACCGATTCCGCCGATGCCACCTGTGCCATCCATGTCCGATTCCAATATCTTCCCGAGCATAGGTGGCGCGCGTCCAGCCATTGGGGCGATTCCATCCGGGGCGTCTAACCTCGGTATATATACCACCCGGACACGTAGCCATAGTGATCCTCCATCGAGTCAGTGGGGTGCCGCTCTACCACCGGCCATCCGCCCGAGCCCGACGCATGGCCAAGGCAACGGCACGAATCTGCCACCTCTGACTCTCCCTTCGGTGAACCCGAACATTCTGTCTGGCCCACTTGGAGGCTCCCTCTGGGACGACGCCATGGACCCGCTGCTTAGTGGCCTAGGTCCCCCGTCCGGCCCGCGGGCCCGCTCGGTCGGTGATGGAACCAACCGCCGAGGCCATAACCGGAATACTCAGAGCGCAGACATGTCTTCATCGTTCCGCGTCTCTGAATTCGATCACCAAAACGGGCGAATGTACACCGAGCTTGGTGGTTCGCTCGCGCCACCGTCCATGTCTGTTCCGTCGAGCGTACCGGCCGATACAGACGAGGGTGGCGTAGGGCCTCGGCGCCGTGGCCATGAACGATCCGGAAGTGGGTCTCATCGTGCGAGTCCGTACCACAGTCCACACGCAAGTCCTCGAATGCTGCCGGGCGACGACAATGCCAACTATGGAGGCTTCAGTTTGTCCAAGCCTGTCGAGCGAGTGCATGTCACGACACCTGCTACGCGCGAGGCGAGCTCGAACCGACGCACTGCCCAGGCCAACTTCAAGTGTCCAGTACCAGGATGCGGCAGCACGTTTACTCGGCATTTCAACCTCCGAGGTAAGCCCCCTGCAGTTGACGGGGAGAACGAGATCTGACGAGGTGGTCTTGTAGGGCACATTCGGTCTCACAACGAGGAACGGCCGTTTAAATGCAAGTGGCCCGGGTGCGACAAGGGCTTCGCACGACAGCACGATTGCAAGCGGCACGAGGCCCTCCATCTGAACATCAGGCCATACACGTGTGAAGGGTGCCAGAAAACCTTTGCGCGTATGGACGCCCTGAATAGGCATCGTAAGTCGCGTAGGCTGGATCAAGCTCGATGTCGTTTGCTGACTTGATTATGTATTGCAGTGCGATCCGAAGGTGGAACCGAGTGCCAGCGTGTACAGAGCGAGTTGACCGAGGCCAACGCGCCGGATGGCAGCGTCGTGCTATGATTATCCTCTGCCTATGGTCCCTGGTTTCGATACCCTTCACTTCGAGGTCTCTGGCGTTTGTCAAAATATGAGTACCTATTGCACAACAATCCCCACCTAATCTGGCCGAACTCCACCTATGTATGAATCTATTGAATGCTCCCTATTGAATCTCGTGTTGCGGTCGGTAACCCGGACATTAACATTTTGTTTAGCATGGCCCGTCCACACACGCTTTCTGCTCCCTGTCCATGTTCTTATAGGTGTCCTATCCATGTATTGTTTGGTAGCTGGTCAAATTTATTGTGTGAATTCCTCTGTATATCGTATTTAGTGTGATCTTAATAATGCTAAACTTGGTCATCTGGATCTTATCGGCTTGTGATGACGCGATCGGTTATCTTTCTGGTCTCATCCTCGACCAAGTTGAACCTCTGTCGAGTCATCTGAGCGCGCTGTGTGGAAGCAAGGCAGATGAGATTTGTGCCTGCGGTATTCGGTTGTTGAATAGACTATGGCACTCTCGCAGCATTTTGCTGTGGGGGTCAAGACGGGATGGAGGCAGGGCGTGAGGTTTCGGGTAAGTACTCAAACGAGAGTGCGTTGTAAATACTTATCTGTAGCAACTCAGCCCCATTCTGCCTGTTCATTCGCACCGCCCAGGTGGACCGGCAGCTCCTTCACTTCCCTGACGAGGCCCGACACCCTTCGACTCTCGATCCATCAAGGCTTTAGGCCCTTTCGCCACCTCGCCTCCAATGAACCTCGGCCCACCACAACTGTACCGCCTTCCTCTCAGCCACCTTCTCCTCACCTAGCTACTTCACCGGCGAAACCACCCTCTTCCCCTCCCAGTTCTGGTGCAGGCGAAACAGTTGTGCACATTTCCCAAGCAGAGCAACGCCGCGTAGATTGGCACATTGTGAAAAAGCTCATAGTGAATGTATGGCCAAAGGGAGAGATCGGGATCAAGACGCGCGTGGTGCTTGCGTTGTCGTTGTTGTTGGCTGGCAAGGTATGCCGTGTGCGGAATGGGTAGAGCGAGGTGTTGATGGGATGGGGTTGTAGGTATTGAATGTACAGGTACCGATGTTCTTCAAGCAAATCGTAGACTCGTTCAACGTCGAGATGACTGCCGACTCGACGGTATGGGTCGTCGGAGGGTCAGTCATTGCGGGATGTGAGTCCTCATCTAACCAACTAGAACCGTGTTCTGACGTTCACGCAAGACGGCCTGGCGAGAATATCCGCAACCCTCTTTTCCGAAATGCGCAACGCCATCTTTGCCAACGTCGCACAACGCGCTATCCGACGAGTCGCACGCGAGACGTTTGATCACCTGTTGCATCTTGACTTGAAGTTTCATCTGACGAGGCGGACGGGCGGGTTGACTCGGGCGATTGATCGTGGGACAAAGTGAGTCGGTTGATCAGACTGGCGCTGTGCGGTTGTGCACCTAGCAGATCTTTTTAGGGGTGTTACATTTTTGTTGTCGTCTATTATTTTTCATATTGTCCCGACTGCGCTGGAGATTAGTATGGTGTGCGGTATTCTTGTGAGTATCTTTTGGTAGAATCCGTGGGATGTTTCTGAAGGTCATTTTAGACTTGGAAATTCGGCTCGGACTTTGCGCTGGTAACATTGCTCACGATGGCTGCATATACTTGGTTTACTGTTCGGACTACGGCTTGGAGGTAGGCCTTGATTCGGGTTTTACCCCCCATTCGCTAAGCGGGACTGTAGAACTCGGTTCCGGCGTGAGGCGAACCAGGCTGATAATCGAGCTGCGTCGACCGCTGTAGATTCGCTGATCAACTACGAGGCCGTCAAGGTATACGTATCCGGCTTTTGAGCTTCAGTTTATTTACACTAGGTTTGTAGCACTTCAACAACGAGAAACACGAGATTGCGCAGTACGACAAGCACCTCGCATCTTACGAGTCTTCGTCTTTGAAAATCGCAACTTCTTTGGCGTATCTCAACTCTGGTCAAAACGTGATTTTCTCGAGCGCTCTGACTTTGATGATGTTCCTTGCCGCGCAGGGCGTTGTCAAAGGTTAGCCTGCCTAGTGCTTTGTGGGTTGGTGTTGCTCAGATTTGAGGTTTCAGGTACAATGACTGTCGGCGACCTTGTCATGATCAACCAGCTAGTGTTCCAGCTCTCCCTGCCGCTCAACTTTTTGGGCACCGTATATCGCGAGCTCAGGCAGAGTTTGTTGGATATGGAGGTCTTGTTCAATTTGACAAACAATAAGCGTGTCTCGGTGAGCCATGTAGCGCAGCAACCTTCTCCCGCCTCAGTCTAACTATGCTAAAGGACGTGCCTGGAGCCAAACCGCTGCAGTTCCAGGGTGGCTCCATCCGCTTCGAGAACGTCAACTTTAGCTACCACCCTGACCGGCCAATCTTCCGAGACCTTTCATTTACCATTCCTGCGGGTAAAAAGGTTGCGATCGTCGGGCCATCAGGATGTGGCAAATCCACTGTCCTTAGGCTGCTCTACCGTTTCTATGATGCGTCTTCTGGCCGTATCTCTATCGATGGACAGGACATCACCCAAGTTCAGATCGAGAGTTTGCGTTCCAAGATTGGTGTTGTCCCACAGGACACACCGCTATTCCACGCAGACATCCTCCACAACATTCGGTACGGGCGGCTGGACGCAACTGACGAGGAGGTGATGGCCGCGGCGCGCAAAGCAAATGTTCACGATACGATTATGCGGCTACCGGACAAGTATGCGACCAAGGTCGGAGAGCGAGGTTTGATGGTGTCGGGAGGCGAGAAGCAGAGGTTAGCTGTAGCAAGGGTTATGCTGAAGGATCCGCCAATTTTGTTCTTTGACGAGGCGGTGAGTGTTTAGGGGTTAGTTTTGTAGATGTATGACTTACAAACCCACAGACTTCCGCATTGGACAGCCACACAGAAGTGGACTTGATGCGAAATATCAATTCAACCTTGCTGGATAGGCAACGTACTAGCATTTTTATTGCTCACAGGTTACGAACTGTCGTAGGAGCCGGTGAGTCTTATTCTTGCTACGCCTATGCCCTTGCCTAATAAATCTCGTTTAGACTTGATTATCGTGCTAAAGGACGGGCACGTATATGAGCAGGGCACACACGAGTCGTTAATGCGTCTTAACGGTCTATATCACGACATGTGGGTGGCCCAAGCAGCGGATCCTACCCTGTCGAAAGAGGCCGAGCAAGTAGTAGAAGAAGGTGCTCAGGCAGCGATGCCTACACAAAACTAAGTGTTCATCTAGAGTTTCGTGCCATCTTTCTTGGCGTTATTTACCTCAGCGCAATGTTTCCCATTATGTTTACGCATGGTTCAACTGTAAAAACGTTTATCTAGATTTGATAGGTTTCCCTTTACAAACTGGCCTTGCCTCTGGATTCGAAGGGTAAGGCCAACGCTACGATACCGGCAAACAAGAACAATGCGCCAGCTACAAAAATAGGAACCGAGGTCTGGTTTAAACAAGTCAACTCGGATGTCTACTACTTGGGTCCGGTGGAAGAAACGCACCGTAAGGTCCGCATACAAGGCAATAATCGGGGACATCACGCCAAAAATACGGTTTGCGGATGACGCTAGACCATTGCCTGTCCCTCGAACTTTGGTCGGGAAGAGTTCGGGGGTGACGGTGTAGAGGGTTGCCCACATCACCTGCAAAAGTGGTACAGACGGGTGAGACAGTGGCATAAAGGAGAAAAAGGTCACTAACATTGCTCGAAAAGCTATATCCACAATTCCAGCCCAGCAGTGCGTTCGACGTTCGCGCAGTGGTGCTTGCGAACAAGAATACGCCCGAAAGTACTGTGCAAGTAACAGAGTCAGTCTGAGTGCACCTTTGGCAAAAGTATGGCGCACTGGTGAAAACAGAAAGTGTCCCCTTTCGTCCCACCCGCGGTATTTCAACAGCCCAGCCGCCGAATGGTGCTGCCGCCATTGCCACCACACTGATGATGACATTATTTCGGTAGGTAATATAGACCGAACCGTCCCCGTACGCCTGCCCACGAGTAGCGAGATAGTATGGTATGAATGCATTGTACAACGGCACAGCGAGACCGATGATAGCTAAATACGAAAGAGCGAAGATCAGCAGTACTCTGGTGGCGTCTCAAATTTGCATACCCCATAACGATATAATCAACGACGTAGAGATCGCCAACTTGCGCGTGGCAAAAAGCATACGCACCGAACCCCAATCGTATGTTTTCAAGTTCCTACGAAGCGCGCCCAGTGCAGAGGTGTCCATGTCTTGTGGGCGCAATGAAGCTCGGTCATCCTCTCGTTTGCTCCGAGATGAATCGTCGCGAGGCACGCCAGCATCCTCGAGCTGATCGAGTGTCAAATCGCTTTCGCGTCCGTTGTATTTGGCGACTGAGTGCACGACTGCCACCGCCTCCTGCAGCCTCCCCCGGCCCATGAGGTATTTGGGGGACTCGTACAGGGTGAAGAAGAAAAAGCGAATGATCCACAAGATAATCATGAGACCACCCATGAGGATAAGGTAGTACCTCCAGCCCTGGTCAGAGGTTAGAATGTCAGAGCGTGGCCAAATGCTTGAAGATCTCACCATATTTTCCGAACGATGGCATACGGTGGCCTCTGCTGGGCATGACAGGTTTGGTAACATGGCCCATGCGACGAGACTAGCAATCAGCACACCAAAAGCACTCCAGATTGCCAGCACTGTCAGCAAGAACTGGTGGGTGGCGGGGAGAAATTCTAGGAAAATGGCGCTATCAACCGGGAAGTTTCCACCGACCTGCAGGGAGCTCGAGCGTAGCACAAAATCCTATAACAATTTCAACTCACCCCCACGCTCCAGAGAGCAGCAAATACGGCCAGGGCGGTAAAATTGGGAGACGCCGCGGCAACCATTGCGAAAATGCCTATTATCGCAAGTGTGATATTGAAAGAAAATCTGCAACACAAGATAAGTTATTTAGCGTTGAATGATAATAAAGCGGCACACTTTCGCCCCCAGACGTCGCTGCCGGCACTCCAGCCCATCGCCCCCACTAGCAAGCCGATATTCGTACCCAGAGTCAAGAATGGTCCTTGGAATTGGAATTCTTGGATTACTGGGCCGAGTATAATTCCTGCAATGACGATCCACATAATATCGGCCAGCCACCCAAAACCAGTGACTACGAACAGGTGCCACTGCAATAAAATGAGTCCCAAGCGTTCGAACTTGAGTTGAGAAACAATTCTCACCTGGTACTTCCCCATGCCAATCTTCTGAATAGCATCGTTGAGTAA